>CM021101.1:661172338-661380699 GCA_007115665.2 Sequoiadendron giganteum | reverse complement strand
TAACAAATAAGATTTAATTAAATTCACCAATTGATCCATCCTTTTATCTAGTTGAATAATAGGAAACATCAAACATTTTTGCATGTGTAAATGTTTCTTGTCATCAACTCTTATGTCCTTAACTCTTAAGGAATAAGATTTAATTAAATTCATCAGTTGATTGTATTGGTGGAATGTATACTCCTATGTCTTTAACTCTTAGTCAAAAAGGTCTCGCCTCAGGTAGAACTTTAGGAAGATGGATACCCAAAGTCTTTATTTCTCAATCAAAGAAATTTCAACCTAAAATTCATTCAATCAAATAACTATACAAAAATGTTAATTTGATAAAATACCCTAAAAAAAAATATAAGAACATAACTTTATTTTAATGGATATTTTATCAATGCATTCATATATTTTATGTGCTATCCTTCCATATCATACATCACTCATCATCTTGCATCCATGATTGCACTAATCTAGTGTGGGGCATATTGGTCCTTTGCAACTAGTCCTTAGAGATCCATCTTCCTATCCACCATCCACCATAATTTTGTCTCCCATCATCATTTATTATCCAAACTCTTTGCTCCTATCCATGAAATTCCTCCATCCTTCCATCCTTTACGATGTCTTGGATTTCCCTTGTTAGTGGTCTAAATACTCCAATCCATTTATCCAACATCCATCCATCATCTCATTCATTCCTAAAAAATAATTCATTCCAAATGCAATAAGCCTAATCCAGACAATCTTGCTATGCAACCTAGCGCATCATCCAAAAAATTCCCTAGCTTTGTTTCTAGCCTTGCTGAAAACCTTGATCCTTTAGTCACATTGTTATCAATGGGATATGTATTTTCCAATTCTCGTTTTGTTTCATGATTTTTCCTTCCCATATCATCAACATCATCATCGTCACCTATCCATTGGTTTTCATCTTGACTAGGGTAAGATCATATTTTTCCTTGGATGATTCCGCTAGCATGATTTCTTGATTGTGGGTAAATTTCACATCCATTTTTCATGGTACTGATTGTGTATCATCCATAAAAAAATCTCTTTCCTACACCAACCCATGATAAAGCTTTGTCATCCTTCTCATAGCTGAGATTTTGCATCTTTCTTTTTCCATGTCGGTCATAATAAAGTCCATTCTTATTAATTGGTCCTATACCTAACTAGGGACAAGTAATTTACTTAGGTTTTCATGAGGTCCTAGACTTGATATCAGAGGCCCTAATGTGAAAAATAAAAATAAATAAAAACATGCCAAAAATCCAAAAAAAAAAAAACCTTCAAAATCCCAAAAAATAGTGTTAAGTCATGCTAGTTAGAGTCCATTGAACTTATTTTCCTCTGTTATTTTACATAGTCTAGGCCATAATTGATGAGCCCCCAAGGAACTAGGTCAGTCCTTTAGAGTTTGTCAAATTGATTTATTCATGATTCAATCCATAATAAATTGTTCATGTTCTAAGTCAGTCAGACTATGAGGTCTCAACGTATGTTATGCGGGCAAGGCCATCATTGATGAGCTCTCAAGGCACTAGGTGAATCTTGTATGGTTTTTTAGGTCCATCATGGTCCATCTTTGTCTAACTCATAATAAGTTGTCCGTTGCTAAAACTAACACTTTGGTCAGACAGAACCATATATCAAACTCTTAACCAAATCACAAATCAACAAACTATCTATCTAGCTGGTCTTCAATCCAAACTGATCAATTGCATAAACATCAAATGTCAAATCAACACTTATCAGTCAATCAATGGTCTTATACAAGAATGTAGCATTGTCGAAACCAAACTCAATTTCTTATAAATTTTCCTTATTTCTTGAAACTATACCCAATCCTATTGTTTTTCTTATATACGATGTGTCCTTTTTGAAACTAGACATCATCATTTATATACTATCATTTTCCTTATATAGTGGCTACATGATTGCAACTAGACTCAATGTCTTATATGAAATTATTCCTCGCATGAAACCAAATGTTATCAATTAATTGAAATCTCATTAGTCATTTCAATAAATAATCACTTGCAAATGATCTAAATGCTTGTGAGCTTTGTTGGTCTAGTTTGTCTTATATTTTTATTGATTTATCATTTGGTCATATTACTAGCTACCTTGAGGATGTCCCAAGAAGCATTTAGAGGAGCAATGATTTCTCATGAACTCCTTTTTATTTTATTCCTATTTATGGTTTGTCTTGACAAAAATATTGGGGCAACTTCATTCCAAGTATGTGTCGTGGTATTTATTGACTGTCAAGTTTCTATTTTTGAAAAGGGATAACATTGGAAACCTTGGTCTATGTCATATCATGGTGTATGTTGTCCATTTTCTCTGATGTAATGCCCGATGATGATAAACATGGAAGCCTAGAATCTATCAAGTAATATATCAATCCCTCTTTATTTTAGATAACTCCATGCTAACATTTTCCTCTCTTTGAAATTTCTTTCATCAATCCTTGCATTTGTCCACTATTGGAGTTGCTTATGAGAATAATTTTTCAAATTCTTTCAAAACTCTTTCAAAATTTTCAAAAAATTTCAAGGGGGCATATTCTATGTTGAATTTCATTTATACAACATTTAGATGACTTCACATTGTATCAAAGAGGGGTAAAATGTAGATACTAAAAAAAGTTCTAAGCTTGGGAACACCATTTTCCACATGAGTTCCCCATCTTCCCTACATAATTGAATAATTTTAATAAATTGGCTAAAATCATATTCTTCTATTAATTAAATAATTTTAATTATTTAATTAATTCATTCCCATTTTTCTATTTTTCCTTTGATTAATTAAATAAATTAATATTGTGTCACAAATTATTTATTTTCATTTTCCTACTATAATTAAATAAATATTTTAATTATTTATTTATTCATTAACCTTTTCTTCTACAATTAAATAAATCCTATTTATTTAATTTCCTCCACTAGAAAATAATTATTTTAAGTCTTTTTCTCGACTTTCTAATTAAATAATTGTTACCATTTATTTTAATTTAAATTCAACTTTTCCCTCTTCTTTTATAATTAAATAATTGTTTTAATTACTTAATTATTCATTTTCCCTTCTAAATTAAGTAATTTTGTATCTATTTAATTTACTGTAGCCACCTCTTTTTTTGCATCAATCTTATCTCTTATCTCAATTAGCCTCCACCCTTGATAAGTTTTTATTACATTTAAATCTCAACTGTCCATCTTAACTAAATCCTATTTTTGCCCTAACCCTATTTCATTGCTTCTCAAAACAATCTCATCCATTGGTTTTCATCATTTGATCTTAGCCCTTCATTCAAATTTGGTTTTCTATAAAAGAGACATATCCCTTTCATTTCAAAGCTAACAACGACAACTACCATCTTCAATACTTTTCTATCATTATCTCTAGGTTTATTCTTCATACTACAAAGCAAGCATATAAAGAAAAAATGGAGAAGAGCAATGAAGGTGATTCAATGAGGGCATCAAAATTGTGGTAATATTGCTTTACTATTTTATGATTCTATTTGTATTTGTCCTTCATTGTTGGACGAGGGGCTTTAGGGTTTGAGTTTTATGTATTTGGTGGTTGGTACTATTGATTCATGTATTTTCCCATGATTTTACCCTATTCTTCATGTCTTTTATTTGAAGAAACTTGTTATATAGTTAAGTATGAAATTTTGATTTTCATAAATGCATGTTTTAGGTAGTATAGGCTTGAATCTAACTAGTCAATGTATTTATAAACAAGAAATAAAAAATTATTTTTAAAATTTAACATTAAGTTTTCCAAAAGATTTTTTATGTTAGATTTTAGAAATAATTGAATCTCATTTTATTTGATGTTTTGTTACAAAATTAAATTCTAAATTATATTGAATAAAAATTAAAGTTTTATAATTATAATTTTAGATTAAAAAAAAAAAAGATTCTTTATAACAAAATATATAGTAAATAGAAATAACTTTATTTTTAAAAAACATTAAAAAAAATTCCTCTTAATTCTTTTATTTTAAAATTATGACAATAATCTCTATACATACATATTTGAATATTAAGAACTATAAAATGATAAAATAAAATATATTTTTTATCATCATATTTTATTGGATTAAGAGTAAGTGCATATATTCTAATGTGGCATTATAAGTTTGGGGTATCTATAAAAATATTGATAACTCAGCATTCAAAGATGTAAGAGTTATATTATGAGACTGAGATGGTTGAAGATATTTTAATGTTTATACATGTATCATTTCATCTTATTAAATTGAGGGTGATTTTGATGATTCATAATATTTACTAATATTGTATCATGGCAACTTTTAGAACTGGGAAATGTAAAGAAAGTGTAGCCATACTTCAAGCTTTTGATTAATCATTTATAGATAGATATTATTATTATAATTTTCTTTTCTTTTCACACTGTAATTGAACATTATGTTTTAGTGCATTTCAATATTTTATTATTTTTATTTTTTAATTTTATTTTTGAAATTTAGATTTATTTAGTTAAGGACATAAAGATTTAGTTTTAAATTAGAATTTTATAATTTAAAGATGTTTTGAGTTTATTTCATTATTAAATTTTCTAACAAGATGATTAGGTTTGATCTAGGAAATAATAGAAACATGTATTTTGTGAAGAAGATAAGTATTCTTGTATTTTTTGCAATTTCTAGGTATGAGATCCACTATTAAGATAATTTTACAATAACACATGAAAAAGTCAAATATGAAACCTTGTCCTAATTAGAGTTTGGTATCATTATGTCGAATATTGCAGTTTGGTATTATTGTGTTTATTATTAGGGTTTGGTATCATTATGCCCATTATTAGGGTTTAGTATCATTATGCCTAATATTGATTGTGTCAAGTTTATTCAAAATATATTTCAGAAATAAGAACATGTTTCTTGTGAAGAAGATATGTATTCTTACAATTCTTGCAATTTGTAGATGAGATCCACTATTATTTTGACATTTTCTAAATTAATTATAAAAATTGAAAAATATCCACTCTATCAAAATTAACTCAAAATATATTTTAAAATAAAAAAAAAAAAATAAAAAAAAATTGAAACCTTGTTGTAATTAGAATATGGTATCATTATGCCTAATATGTGCATACATACCCCTGCATTGTACGTATTGCACTATTCTTACTTGGCGAAAATTCTTTATCTGATAGCTTGCGAAGAAATGGAGAACACACCCTATTTGAAATCGTGGTTGAATTTATTATTGCTGGTTCAACACTGCATGACCACGGCCATGCAGCTGGTGCTGACATATATCTGAAGAACAAGACTTTCTTTTCTCGAATCATCACGAGTAAGAAATGGTTTGTGGCATGGTAGAATGAAAGATTATAGTGAAATATTTTGTAAAGAGAAAAATATTCTATTAAATGTGTGTGTATTTATTTTTTAGGATCTGGGTTTTTTAAAACACTGGCAGATTTATTATTTTCATTAGTCTCTATAACTCATATTTCACATGAATAGAATATTTTTTTTCTAGGATGAACAGAATCTATTCTTTAAGATAAAATATTTTATTTGTTTTTTTCACGAATAGATTGTTTAGAAAGGGTTTTAAATTTTCTGGAACATTTACTAAAAAATTAAAATAAACACAGTCCTGCTCTCCACTCTCTCCCACCATCTCCTCATAGGTGGAAAGCACAAATCCCTGTATTACTTTCATGCTGACTAAATTAAATAGCTTAGATGATTTTCTTTTAGAAATCAAATTGTATAGGATGGTGCAAGCAGGTCCAAAGCCCTGGGTAGGAACTGCATGGTGGGTGTGCAGAAGATCTGATGGCACCAAATGCCAGTTCTCCAGCTGTGGGGAGAGGAATCTCCTGCCCAAGTGTGCCATTGAATTTGCAAGAGGTGTGAGAGGTGGGCGGAGAGGACTCTCCTACACAGTAACTAAATTCTGATGACAATCCCACCAATCCTACAACTGCTACATTGCGATATGTTGTAAGCCTCTACTCTGCAAGCTCAAAAGTAGTATGGATCACCTTCTCCCATGACATGACAACTCGGCTAGAACAAATGCTTCATGTCTTCAGCAACACAACCAATGACGGCAGAGGAGTGAAAGTTATTATGACCGGTTCTTAAATTTTGTTTGAAAAGAGTTGAGAGAATTTTATTCTTCATAACATTCAGATTAGGAACACCAACTTTGATACAGTTCATAAATTTGAATCCAGAAAGATGTGGGTGGATCAGCTCACTTCGTCTGATGGTGGATCTGGTATATGTAACTCAGGGCTCTACTGATATTACCATTTCAAACTGTCGTCTATCATAATGTCTACAATATGTTGTTGGGGGCCAAGATTCAGACACAGTTGACTAGCAAATGAGAGTTAATGTGTGTAAACACTGGTTTAAAGATACAGACAAACGGAATCGTCACTGTAGGTAAGTTCCTACTAATATTATCAATGGAAAAGGGATTTTTTTGCCTTGATGAATGTATATATATATTTTATAATAATTTTCTTTCCTTTCTTATCAGATGGAGTTATTGTCATGTGGTGAACAATCTGTTTGGAAATTGGGGAGCGTATCCAATTGGGGCACGAATGCATTGTCAAATATATTCAGAGAAGAATGTGTTTGTACCTGGGAAAGACCTTCAAGTAATTGAATGGTACCAGGCTATGAATCTAAGTGTTCTTGGCTTAGCACACATTCTGGTTGGATGAACTTTTACATGAACTTTTACATTTTGTGTTGCATGTTCTTACAAAACGTCTGTCAAAGAAAACAAAAAAGAATTAATATTAAGTTTTATCATAATTAACTTGAACATAAAAAAAATTCGAATTGTTTTAGATCCTAGAAATAAATGAACAAGAAAAAATTGTAGGAGACATAGAATAAAATTAGATACACGATAAAATATTAGATATTTGTTTTGAGTTTAAAAATTATCATAGATTCTTTTATCAAATTTTTACTTCTTTTCTTATACATATAAACAAAATATTTTTTGTTCTTACTAACTACAAAATAATACTACTAATCAGCTACCGTTATTCCATATTAAGACAGTTTTAATTTTAAATATTAAACAAAGTCATATTCTGAGATTGGTTCGTCTGCATATGTCCTGCTTTCTTTACATCTCTTGCAGTGACTATCTAAAATTTTGAGAAGCATGTCTTGATATTGGTTCTTCTGCATCTGCACTGCTTTCGTTACATCTCTTGCAGTGATTATTTCAAATTTGGAGAAGCATGTCTTAACTGAAATTATTTTATAGCAGAATCATATTAGCATAGATGGCAAAGTAGTTCTTACAAATTAAATTTATAGACATAAAATTTGTTTCTGATTTTTTTTAAAAGAAATAACTTTGTCTTAAAAGCCGTAAAATGAATAATGGACATACCTGTTTCCATTAAGAATATTTCTTATCATAAGAGTTGTTCTGGCGTGTGGGGAGTTTGCCTTGGCTAATTCCTCTTCAAACATAAATTGAGAACTTTTCTGACTGATAACTTTAGCATTGTTTTTTTCATTTTTCCATTAAATAATTGGAGTGTAGATTCTTTGGCTGATGATTCTTCATGGGGTAGGTGAATCTTTTTCACATAAACTCTTCTCCCTCCCATTTTATGTGAGAAGGCCACATAGAAGGGTTTATGTGAGAATGCCTCAGCTACTCTGAGGAAGAGTCGTCCGCCAAAAAAGTCTACACCCTGATTATGTAAGGGTAAAATGAAAAAAAAAAAGACAATGCTAAAGTTATCAGTTAAGAAAGCTCTCAATTTGTGTTTAAAGAAGAACTAGTCAAGACAAACTACCCACATTTTAGAAAAACTCTTATGGTCAGAAATATTCTGAATGGATACAGGTATGTCCACTGTTCATTCTCTGACTTTTACAACCAAGTTATTTCTATTTAATTAAGTTTGAAAAGTTTTTTCACAACAAATTTTATGTTCATAAATTAAACTTGTATGTCATATATGCTAATATGATTCTACTCTATATTTTTTTCAATCAATACATGTTTCTCCAAATTTTAGATAGTCACTCGAAGAGATGTAACTAAAACAGCACAGATCATATGAAGTTGTTTAATATTTGAAATTATGATAAATAAATTATTTAAACTCAAAACAAATATATAACATTTTAGACCTATACAACTTTTTCCAGTTCATTTATTTATGTGTAGACTTATTTATTTTAAACAATTTTGTATCTACTCTGGCAGATATTTTGTAAATCCACCCAGAATGTGTGCTAAGCCAAGGAAGGATGCCATTATTCATAGTACTGCTTTGGAGTTCTTGTGCAAGGAAGTGTTCGTTCATGCTTTTTCATGGTGAAGCAACCTCGCATCCTTTCATACAAAGGATAAAGAATGGATCCATTGACTTAAACTTCTTCAAATGTTGGCTTGTGAATTTTCTCTCGCCGCGCGTTCATTTTGCATGGTGAATCAGCTTTGTAAGTGGCAGATTAGAAAGCTTGGGAGCAGTGTGCATTTTTTATCTGTTCGTTGACAAAAGGGTTCGTTTTTCTTTCCAATTCCCCTATCAACGAGAACATGGTTACAAAGCTTCTATATTCAGGAATCTCTGTTGGCTGAGCTGGTATGGGATAACAACTAACGAAGGAGCTATGAAAGCCTTAATAGGCTTTAGAAAGGAGGGTGCATTGTATATTCTCAACATGATGTGGAGAAAAATCAAGAATATTATACTTCAGAAGATTGCACAAGAGCCCATTCCCGAGAGTAGCGATAAATCCCAAGTTCCATCAGCCTCAGCAGGACAATTCGTCCATATCATGTTTTTCGGGACAAGCTTTCTGAAGCTGCCCCTTCAGGTGTCTCGACTCTTCGTCTCTCTTCATGCTGTTTGTATTGATTTTCTTTAATTTACTTGTAAAACTTGTGAGTTACTAGTCTTAGAATTTGAACAGTAGAAGAATTTGTATGGTCAATAGGAATGTCGCCTCACATATCTCGTCACCACCCTCGTAGTCAGGTATTGTTCTTAAGAGTCATGGGATATTATTATTGGATTAAGCTTAAACAGCCTGCACTCTGTTTACCATTGTTGTGGCTATTTGGATTTTGGATTTCTAAAAACTTCGAATAATAAATAGAATGACAGTGATTTATCCATCCACCAACCAGACCTAATCCAGCTTGCCTTGTCATATTTTATCTCATTCGTTTGTCCCCAACAAACAACAGCACCATGGCTATGGAAAATCCAAAACCCCCAAAAAATACTTTACGGCTAATAAAACCACCCAAACAGATAAATAATTAAATGTGTATAACAATTCCTACATGCTTGCCTGCAAAAATAATTGAGGGCGTTAGCTGTACAGAATATAACGATGGAGAAATGAAACGAACCAAAACCAAAATCCTTACAGCTGATGCTTCAATCTATTCACAATAAACAAACAGTACCTCTAATAATATCCACGTTTTAAGATTCTTGAGCTTGAGACAAGTTTTTTCCAGCCTATTAAATGAAAATATTGGCTGGAGATAAAAAAAAAAATTCACACCCCAGACTTCAACCGGTCTCCTTACAACTGTTGCTTCAATCTATTCATAATGAACAAAAAGTAGATCCCAGAGAAAACAGTGGATGGTGATGAGAACAAAGAAACCATAGAAAACGTGGAGTGTCGTAATGTAAAGCCAAGCGTTGGAGGCATGCAACTACCAGTGTCTGCTGGCAATGGGTCTTGCTTATGTATATTAATAATATATACACTTACATAATATATATTAGGCGGAATTGGTTTCACCAGACTGGAATTTCATGGCAAAATCTTCTTCATTTTACAATGGTGTTGGGTAATATTAACATAATGTGGAAAAGAGAGAATTTACTATATTATACAAATGGACTATCAGTTGACTTCATGTACTATACAAATGACTGAAAAAAAAAATAGAGCAAACTTTTTTCTAATTGATCTTCCACACTTCTTCGATGTACCCATTGCACACATAAATACGATTGCTAGTAATATATACTCTTACATAATAATATATATTAGGCGGAATTGGTTTCACCAGACTGGAATTTCATGGCAAAATCTTCTTCTTTTTACAATGGTGTTGGGTAATATTAACATAATGTGGAAAAGAGAGAATTTAGTTATTTTGTAAATTGGGGTCACTCTTGTTTTACTTTTTCCCTTGCTGGCGGCACTTTCCTAGCTTGCATTCTAATATTTTGGAGAGCAAATGAATGTTAGTGACGGAAAATGGGTCCAAGTGGAGGGCCTTTTTGGCTGGAGGTGAGTGGTAACAACCATTAAAGCCTCTTGCTTATTATTCTTAATAATATTGTCTCTCACATATACTTACAAACAATCTATGAAATATTTGTAAATTTATCTATGAGATATTTGTAAATTTTGTTTGTTGTTTAAGTTTAAGGTTTGTTTTTATTTCAGTATTTTTTTTAAATTTTTAAAATCTTTTTATTTTACATATTATTATTTTTATATATATTTTGTAAAAATTAAATTAAAGTATTAACATTGATTTGTTTCATATTATTTTATTTATTTATTTAATTACAGACATTTTTAAACTTTTGCACAATTACACACACTCAAGCAAGAATATAACTTAGCTTGAATACATCATGATTTTTTTAATTAGCATAAACTATTAGTTGCTATTAATCATGATAAAATTCCAGCTAGCATATGATCATGAAAATTTGAAAACATATTGAAATATAGCCACTGCACTTAGATTTTATAAATGAAAGGTTTGAATTTGAATGGATTAATAGAAAAAAACATTGCTCTTTCAAGAGTCCAGATTTAATAGCATTTGTGGACACTGATGTTGGCTTTGTTCATTCAGTTATCTCAGAGCATGGAGTATGGAAAGACTACAACACTTCAGTTTGTCTATATTATTTACGCATAAAAAATTCATTTCACTCATATATTATTTATGCATAAAAAAATCATTTCACTCATACCTTTATGAATTCATCTTTCATTCACTTTAGACAATATGCAGAATTTATAAGGATACTAACTATATGTGAGAATCACAAACATATATATTCAATTTAATACATCTATTTCTCTAATACACAAAATATAGAATGCTATTTGAGATAGGAGTAAAATATATAATATTTAAACATTTTATTTTTGAGATGATGAAAATACATGAACAAAAGCGTAATATATTTATTCTTCATTTAAATATTTCAATTGTCTGGAGTATATTTATTTCAATTGCTTGGAGCAATAAACTATAATATGTTGTTTTAAGAAAAGTAAAATAGACATACCTATATTTTCTATTTAAACCATTTATTTTAAAAGTAAACAAATACAAATTGGTATTTTAATCAAAAGTGTTAAGTTATTTTTAATACAACAAGAGCTATTATATTTTAGTTTCATATTCCAAGTACATTTACAAATTTGTTGAACTATAAAAATGTTCTAATATTCCACATATTTGCACAAAGGCATGATTGAGACTTCTCCAAGATTTGCATAATTCTATATTATTTAAAAAAAAAAAATTATTTATTTTTATTTTTATTTTAGACACTTAATAAATATTTTGAAATATTGATATTCCAAATTAAAAATTTATAGATTATATTCGAAATGTTATAAATATTATAAATTATATTTTTACTTATTTTATACTTTCTTAGCAAGTCATTGTTTGTTATGTAAAATCATTGTATGTTTTATATATTTGCATTGTCAATTAAAGATACTATTTGATCATTTTTAATAAAAATTTGAATGTTTTCATTATTTTATTACATTTATTTATTTAATGTTTTTATGTACAACATTAAATTAAATTTATTTTATTGCTTTAAGTAAATTCGTGTAAATGTATCATACCAATCTATTACATTTAATTATTTAATATTTTAATATTACATTAAATAGCATGTTTAGGTATGTACAATTAATTACACACTCTGTCAAAGTTATAAAATTGTAATTATTCCCTTCTTTAATAGAGTAAAAATACTAAAACTAATCAATTGCAAATTTATCATGTACAAATAGACAATCAAGAAAAGTAAAAGAACCAAGTTTTACCCTCCTAAAAAAAAATGTTTAGTTAAATTTACATATATAATTAGTTAGCCGATAGGCTATTATACGTGGTAGAACCCCACCGGCATTTCCAGCAGTCTGACGCCTGCGGGAACCCCACTAATTTTACAGCAGCGAAAATATAAATAAAAATGGAAAAATAGGCCCCCCTTGGAATCCGCGTACAAGCTTAAAAAGTAAAGTTCGGTGAAGTTCAAATACGTTACGTGGCCTCCTTTTTATTGGGCAAAACAAAAATGTTTGGTCGCCTCATTAAAATATTAATATTTGCACATGCGCCTGTTTTCATTCAATTCCACCTCATGTCAAATTTACCAACGAATAAAGTGGCTTTAACAAAGTAAATACATTGGAAACTTTACAAAGTAAATACATTGGAAACTTTACAAGTTTTACCATACTTCGATGTAACTTCCGCTTATAAAAAAATCCTCCTAAATCCGAAAATATCTGCTCGGTTATTTTTTAATACCACATTTTTGTCACCTGACAATTTATTGGGACTTCGAAAGGCTAGCAGCCGTGGAATTAAAGTCATTAATTATAATAAAATTATCCACTACATATATACCTACTTTTCCTCCATAAGAGCACATTTAAGTCATGCAATCTAAGCAAGTTGCAGGAAAAGAATAAATTATAATAAATCAAATCAAATAAAATAATTTATTTAATAAATAAAATAAATAAATAAATGGTAATTTATATAATAATTTATGTAATAGTATATATATATATATATAAAATAAAATAATATAATAAATTTTTAATAAAAATAAAAATTTGTATTTTATAAAATAATTTATGTAATAAATAAAAAATAATAATTTATATAATAAACAGAATTAAATTAAATAATTTATATAATAAATAAAATAAAAAAGGTTCTTTAAATAAAATAATATAATAAATTTTTAATAAAAATAAAATTTGTATTTAAACAATAAATAAATAGAAAAATGAAAAACTAAAGTTGTATAGGAAGTATTGTTTTAGAATGAATTGGAGAGGAGGGTAAAGAAGGAGAGAGAGAGAGGGGTGTGGGAGGTGGGGGCGGAAGTAGAGAGGGAGGGATAGAGAAAGAGAGATAGAGGAGGGTAAAGAGACAAAGGGAGGTAGAGAGGGATAAGTGAGATAGAGATAGGGAGGGAAAGAGAGGTGGGATAGAAAGTAGAGAAGGAAAGAGAGAGCTAGAGAGAGAGAGAGGGAGAGAGGGAGAGGTAGAGAGGGATAGGGGAGATATAAAGAATTAGAGGGGGAAGGAGAGAGGCAGAGAGGATTAAGTGAGAGAGGGAGAGAAGTAGAGATGGAAGGAGAGAGTGAGAGAGAAATGGGTGAGAGGGAGGGAGGGACAGGTAGAGATGGATATGTGATATAGAGAGAAATAGAGAGGGAAGGAGAGAGCAAGAGGGAGAGAGAAGAGGGGGATGGAGGGAGAGGTAGAGAGAGGAGGGTAAATAAGTAGAGAGGGAAGGATAGAGAGAGAGAGAGAGAGAGAGAGAGAGTAAAGGGACCAAGGGAGGTGGAGAGGGATAAGTGAGATAGAGATAGGGAGGGGGAGAGTGGTGGGATAGAAAGAATTAGAGAAGGAAAGAGAGAGATAGAGAGAGATAGAGAGAGAGAGAGGAGGGAGGGAGGGAGAGGTAGAGAGGGATAGGGGTGTTATAGAGAATTAGAGGGGGAAGGAGAGAGAGGTAGAGAGGAATAAGTGAGAGAGAGACAAGTAGAGAGGGAAGGAGAGAGAGGGAAATAGGCAGGATGGAGGGAGGGATAGGTAGAGAGGGATATTTGATATAGAGAGAAATAGAGAGGGAAGGAGAGAGAAAGAGGGAGAGAGGAGGGGGGAGGAAGGGAATGAGAGGTAGAGAGGGACAGGTGAGATAGATCACTTCTTTCTTCACATCGTCCACTACTTTTCACAGTCGTAAATAATGTGGGCTCAACCTATCGGCATAAGTATTGCACCTTATTGGGGTGCAAGTGCTAGTTAAAAATTTACAATGTATGGATTTATCATCTAACAACAATATGTTTCATTGCCTACAAATTGTAGGACTTAAAAATAGGACCTTTAGAAAAGATATAGCCAAGCTCTTAAATGACTCTGATGCAAACTTGATACTAATTGTTTAAAAGAATCTAATTGACATTGTGTTTCACTACATACGCATTCTAAGACCTTAAAAGAGGAGCTTCAAAAAAGATAAACAAATGCTCTTATGTAACTTTTATTTATGCAAGTTGGATACACATTGTTCAAAGGGATCTTATTGTCTTACAAAAAATACATTGAACAAAGTTATCCACCTACTTATATTATACAATGCATGTACGTGTATACAATTATATTTTTATATAACTAATTATGTATTGTTTCAATTCATTTGTGTTTTACCTTTAATTTCCTATCGGCGTCTCCCTTGAATCTCCTATAGATGCAAGTGCTAGTTTATGAACTGACCAACTATTCAATAGTTATTCAATCGTATAATTAATGAGACTATTATACCTGCTAAACAACGCATTATGAGTCACAACGAGGAAAGAAAGTTTTACGTGCTAAACAACACAACCTTAGACACAACATTTTATTGAAGTTTTAGAAGATTTTTTAGCTAGTTAGCAAGTGGTTTATGTGGCACCACATATGAGTCGTAGAAAAAATATTGCTAAAAATAGCATCTCTACTACAAGCTATGACTTTCCACCATCCGAATGCCTCCACTTGAGCAGTCAAATGTCTCTTTTCCAACTCAATCTACCCCAAATACAATTTGGTGACGTCACTACTCATGGCACTCTCCAAACTCACTCCAACATTCCCCACATACAAACCGGGCATAACGCACTCGGATCCTGCAACCCCTTTCTCTCTTGTCAAAACATGAAATTTGGATCCAAATCCTGACTTTCCCACTACAAGCCCTCCCATAAATGCAGGAAGACTTAAATTTTCTAACATTGGGTCAACAAGATCCATGGAGCGAATGTTATAAAGAAACATCTTGTTTAACACAATCCCTTTACAAACCGAAGACCCAACTGGGCATTGTAATACGAGGACTAAAACTTCTGAAAGGAGAGGATGGCATTTCAATTTCTCTGTGGCCACCAACATGCATCCCTCTTCTATGTTGTTTATCTCATGTGCCCATTCTGCACTATTAAAAGTCCTTGACCTCTGCTTCTGACGAGTAACCACCATGGAATTCGCATTCACCAGGCGAGCTCTGAAGGTGCGCCAATCCTCCTCGCGCTGCTGCTCCCCCGATGGAGCACGTGAATAATTAATGCCCTCGATTTTACCAAAACTACCATAGTTTCTTGGTGAGAAATTCTAAGGATCTCCATCTTGTTTGTGTGCTGAACCCATGCACATTCTGATGTCCACACGCTCTCTGCTCCTCCCTCTTGACAATTGAACTGCACAAGAGTCAATATTATCTATGACTTCTCTAATTAAACATCAAAAGGTTTGATCAGGTGTGTTGTAATCGGCGTACAGATGTAAGAAAAGATTGCACAGATTTTTTTACAAATTCTTCGATAGTTGTTACACTTAAGATACGTAATTTGAGAAAAGATAAAGGATTGCTTACATCTTGCAGAGCCGCTCACTTTGTTGATTGTTGAACATCCCCTGCTATGCTTGCTTGGGCCCAACATGATTACCTTCATAATATTTCCTTGCATCTATAAATGGGTGGGGATCTGGTGAGCCATTTTGTGCCTGCACTTTTACAAATAGATGATTCAAACGATATTCTCAAGAATTTTACCTTCGTCAGTATCATTCAGAGACCTTCGATATCTAATGACCCATTGGTAATAATGAACACAGATTTAACCAAGACCCCTTTCAACGCAATGTGTTGACCTCGTTCAACATAACGTGCAGTGAGTCACAATCATTATGAGAAAAAGCATAACTACAATCGGTGTTTCCTCTCAACCGATCAAAAATGCCATAGACGAGAACCAAAAGAACTTAAATTTAATAATTGAAATTCCTATTTTACTTGCATAATTGTATGATGCTCTTTAAAAATTTATTAAATTCCTATTTTACTTGCGTAATCATATGACGCTCTTAAAATTTTTAAGGCTAACGAATAAGATTTAATTAAATTCACTAGTTGATCCATCCTTTTATCTAATGGAATAATAGGAAACATGAGACATTTTCGCATGTGTAAATGTTTCTTTGTCGTCAACCCTTATGTCCTTAACTCTTAAGGAATAAGATTTAATTAAATTCATTAGTTGATTGCATTGGTGGAATGTATACTCCTATGTATTTAACTCTTTGTCATAAAGGTCTCACCGTAGGTACAACTTTAGGAAGATGGATACCCAAAGCCTTAAATTCTCAATCAAATAAATTTCAATCTAAAATTCATTCAATCAAATAACTATACAAAAATGTGAATTTGATAAAATACCCTAAACAAAAATATAAGAACATAACTTTATTTTAATGGATATTTTAGGTTCCCTTTGCTCCTTTAAAATATTATTTAAACATTTTATTACAAATCAAGGGAAAGTTAGATAATAAATTTGTACATTTTCTTTGTTATTCTCAAAACAATTTAATGAAAACAGTGCATAATTTGTTTACTATACTTATAATGAGATTCAAAAATCTGAATGCATGTTGTTAAAAAATTGGAGAACTTGAATGATTCTCTATATCCTACAAATAGATGGATCCAAAGATCTTTACATAAGTATCATCCTTGGAGAGATGTTTCTCTTGCATAAGACATGACTTTACATAACAAATAATTTGGATTGAATGTGATTAAATATTGTTTATATTTTAACACCCTCCCAATAAACTTTATTAGGTTTATTAGCTATCCATGTACAGATGAAAAATATTTAACACCGATACCTTCTTGAACGTATAAAAACATATCCTTATTTTTAATAGCCTTTATTACCTTTGTCCATCATTATACTAGTAAGACATTCTTCATAGTTATATCAATAAAGGAAGTTGAGCATTCCAATTGATAATTGTGATCAAAATCTTCACGGATTTAGCAACGATCTTTCTGATCAATTCCAACAATGGTCTTTGTGACCAAAACCTTCACAAATTCAACAACAATCTCTATGATCAATTTCAACAATGATATTTGTGATAGAAACCTTCACATATTTAGTAATGATCTTTGTGATCAAAACCTTCAATGATCTCTATGATCAATTTCAAAATTGATCTTTGCAATCAATACTACTACTTTTTAGGTTTGACAATTATCTTTGTAGTCAATATAAAAACTATTCAACAATAATCTTTGCGATAAAAAATATCTTTTAGGTTCAACGTATAGATTTTTAGGCTCAACAATGATCTTTGAGATCAATATTACAACCATTCAACAATGATCTTTGTGATCAATTGTACTTATTATGCATATATGAGTGATCCAACTTCAAATCTCACATATATGAATGCTCCAAATTCAAATATTGCACCACTATATAGATAAAATTCAAGTAGCCTATAGTAGTAAAAAAATCATAGATTAAATTACATGGTTTCTAGGATGATATTTGGCCTTGCATTATTGATATTTTGTTTGGCATGAGAATATTTATGCTTGTACAATATTTTGAACATACTTTTCACCATTTTCCAATTAGATACACTGATCCATCCATAATCCATCTGTATACTATATTATAAAGGTTGTTTCTTCCATTTTTTGTTCCAACACAATTTCTCAAAATGATTATTTAATCCATAGATACTATAAGGATGGATATCCCAAAACAATTATTTTTTATGTCCATGCTTATGACAATGAGAACATTGTATGCATTGTATTTCTTGAGCATTGACAAATAAAGTCTAGATCCAAGGGGCAAAAAGGAGTAAAATGTTGGAACTACAGAAAAATGGACATGTCAAAAGGATTAAAGGCTGCCAAAAGAAAGAAAAGAAAATTCTAGTTCATAGGAATCTAAGGCAAACACAATAGAAGTTTAGACACCACTGGAAGATAGAGAGGTATTAACTGCTAATTTGAGAGGCACTTTACTTCATGTTTGGATTCTTAATTCTGGAGCCTCGTTTCACATGACTCCACATAGATACTGGTTTACTACTTATCGGTCATATCATGGGGTTGTGGTTTACATGTGAAATGAAAAAACCTATGAAGCTATTAGTGAAGGTGACATAAGAATCAAGATGTTTGATGGAATGATAAAGACTATTCAACATGTTAGACATGTACTAGGATTAAAGAAAAAAAATTGTCACTTGGAGTTTTTGATGAAAAATATTATTGATTCAATGGTCAAAATAGTTTTCTCAAGGTAACAAAGGGTGTATTGGCTATGCTAAAGGGAGAAAACATATGCAATCTCTACAAGTTGGCTAGCAAAAATAGTAGTGGAGAAGCTGCATTGATGTTTGATGTAGAAATAGACTTAGTATCAACTTTATATCAATGGATAGGACATATGAGTGAATGTGGTCTCAAGGTACTTCTAGATAGAAATATCCTCCCATGTGCCAAAAGTAGAGTTTTACATTTTTGTGAATATTGTTTGTCTAGAAAACATAATAGAATAAGATTTTCTAGAAGTACTACCAGAAGTAAAGATGTTTTATAATTCACTCATTTAGATACTTGGGATGCTCATGTAACATCTATTGGAGGTTCATCATATTTTATTTCATTTATAGATGATTATTCTCATAAGGTATGGATTTATCTTTTTAAGAATATGTCTAAAGTGTTATCTTATTTTAAGAAGTTTAAATCTCTAGTAGAGAATGAAAAGGATGCAAGAATATAAAATGTCTGATAATAGATAATAAAGGAGAATTTTGTTTAATAAAATAACTAGTTTTATAGTGAGTATGGAATTGTAAGGAAATTGAATATTGCTTGGACACCACAACAAAATGGTTTTGTTTAATAAATGAACTATACGATTATGGAGCAAGCTAAATGTATGTTGAGAACTGTTGGTCTTGAGAAAAAAAATTGGGTAACCGAGGTTTTTCCTATAGCCTATTTCATATCAATAGTTCACCCATTAAAACTCTTGATAATAAAATCCTTGAAGAATTATGGATAGGTAAAACTATTATGTATTCCTTTCTTCGTGTATTTGGTTTTGATGCTTATGGTCATATTCCTAAAGAGAGTAGAAATAAGCTAGACATGATGTCCAAAAATATATATTTTTCTTGGCTATGTAGAAGGTAAAAAGGGGTACAGATTATGGAATACTACTGCCCATAAGGCTATAGCTAGATAAGATGTTTATTTTAATGAGTAATAAATTCAAAGAGGTAAAGAACAACAAAGTATAGAACATAATCCATTTGAGGTGGAAATTTATTATTATAATCTATAGGTACCAAATGAAAATCAGCAAGATCAACAACAACATAATGAGCCACATGTTGATATAGTATACCTTGTAAGGAGATCCATTAGATTATCCAAAGAACATGAAAGGTACTCTCCTACTTATAATTTCACTTATGTATATTACTAATTGGTTTTAGTAAACTTAGTTCATATCAAGAGGCTTGTGAAGTTGAATGTGCAAGCAAGTGGAGAGTTTCCATGGAAGAGGAGATGGAAGCTCTTGATAATAAAAAGACATGGGAGCTTGTGCCATTGCCTAATGGACAAAAATATATCTGGAATAAGTGGGTCTTCAAATTGAAAAGGGTCATAAATGATAATTTGGAGAGGTATAAAGCTTGGTTGGTGGCTGAGGGGTATGCACAAAATCTTGGTATTGATTATGATGAATTTTTTCACTTGTATTGTTAAGTACTATTAGAGTTAGAGATATCAAGTTTCCACAATCCATAATGATAATGCCACAATTTTCTGGATTTGATTGCGTAATTTTTTTGCATCAACGTTTTGGATCACACTCTATGATCCACCATTAGGATGAAAACAAAGAGCTCTTTTCTTTCATCCCAATGATGGATTAGAGAGTGTGATCTGAAACGTCGATGCAAAAAAATTTATGCAATCAAATCCAAAAAATTGTTGCATAACTATTAGAGTTGTTTTAGATCTTTTTTCTAGTCTTGGTTTGGAGTTAGAATAGTTAAATGTAAAATTAACCTTCTTAGATGGTAATCTGTCAAATGAGATTTATATACAGAAACAAAATGGTTTTGAGGAAAGAGACAAGGAGAATCTTATTTGTTGGTTGAGAAAATTGTTGTATAGTTTGAAACAGGTACCAAGGTGTTGGTACAAGCAATTTTTTCCTTCATGATAAATTTTAGTTTTAGTAGATGTGAGGCTAATCATTGTGCCTAATTTCAAAGGTATGATGATGATAGTTAAATTATTATTATTTTTATTATTATTATTATTATTATTATTATTATGTCAATGATATGTTGGTAATAGGTCCCATAATGTATAAAATCATCCATTTAAAAATTTAGCTTGCTACCTGGAGTTTGAGATAAACGATGTAGGAAAAGAAAATTAGATTCTTAGTATGAGGATACATAGAAACAAAAATAATAGGAAGATATGGTTGTCACAGAAAAATTATGTGGAGAAGGTTCTCTAGCACTTCAATATTCAAAATTTACAACCAGTTAGTACTCCATTTCCTATTCATATTAAATTGTCTTTAGAATAGTTCCCTTGCACAAAAGTGGAGGACATAGGTGCCTTGTATCCCATACTCATCAGTAGGTAGTGGTCTTATTTTTTTCATAGTGTTCACTATTGGAATCTATTGTCATTGATGTCAAAAGTGCAAATTGTTCATGCAAGAGAGATGTTGGCATGATGATAGTTCAATGGTGTGCCTAGATGATATGGAGATGTAGTGGATCTGGTTCTGGAAGTATGTGGATTGGTTGTTGGTGCAAAAGAGCAAGTTTCTCAATATGTTGCATAGTTGACACATGTTGTCACCTCTTTACAACAGTTGCTTCTAGGTATTTGATGGAAAATCAAGCAACAGATTTGATATGGGTTTTTTGAGAGTATTCTAGTGATGTGTTGTATAGGTCCTAAAAATGTATTATTTTTTCTCTTGAGTATTTTATAGTTTATCAGTTAAACCCTAGGTCATTTGCAGTCATGGTCTCATGAACATATATTCTATTTTCATGTTGATTGTCAACAGCAGGTTGTAGGTGACTTAAGTGATAACTTAAGTCATTCATTCCATATTGGTGATCGACCTCGTCACCTACGTTGGTAGTGTCTTGAAGGTGTGATGAGATCAATAGGCATGATTAAGTCTTGAAGATATAACAATGCTTGTATACCCCACTAAGATTTTAGCAAGGCTTGTGAGGTCAATGGGGAATAGTTGAGATCAATCATGTTGACCAACGATGCTCATTGCATGTTTGGTGGGACCAAATAGTGGAAGGTGGCATATGCACTGTGCTGGATGATAGCGATTGAATTTGGTGGGACCTAATAGGCTAATAAATTGTGATAGAGATGACAGGTGGCAAGGTATGATTAATCAATATGTTAATTCACATCATTGTTTCAAATTAGGTGGTGATGATGAGGATGAAACATGGAAACAACCCATAGGATAGTGAACTTTGGATGTGTGTCCTGGTGGACCCTACTTATGGCAATCCATGCATTAAGAGATCTATGATGAAAATTGTTTCATGATTGATCTAACAGTGATATTGAGTCTATGGAGATCAACAAAGCGTATTTAAAGGTATTTTATCTAATGGCTATATTTTGAAGGTATGATGATGAATGAGAGCCAATGGATAGTGGCACGAGGAAAGAGATCGATGACTCTAATTCAAAGATGAGGATCTAAAATGGCTAAGTCCATGTAAATAGGGTTTCAACTGGTAACTGACATAGAGGAAGAATTAATTGGTTCAATTGCACCTAGTGACCAATGTAAATGAGATTTCATGCACAAAACGGTGGAAAATATTGTAGTGGTTATCATAGAAAAAAGAATCAAGATCAGATCAAATTTGATCGAATGGATAGAAGAACTCATTGAATGCAGAATCAAATTTTAGGGTTTTGATTGAGAGAATGAAGGTAAATTCTCTATAATCGAATTAAATGTGACATGGCTTGATGCATAGGTATAGTGATATTTGATAAATCTTATCAGATGTCTTGATGAAAGCATGTAGCTTGATGAAAAAATAGCTTTTTGGTGAAGTTTGCAAGAAAGGGAAAACCGTAATAGGATGCTCGGGATGATCTAGATGATGTAGTGAATTTCGAGCTAATGATTGTAGGCTGATGAAGAAGGAAGATAATCCGGTATTATTGATGCAGTTGATTTTGCAAGTGTTTGAGTTGTGTGAGAAGTTTGTGAGTGCACTGTGTGGTGAAAATAGAGAGAAGTACAACTAAGAATGCAATAGAGAAGAGAGTTCAAAGCAGAGGTATGTGTTGTTGAGAGTGTGGCTACAACATCAAAGTGTAATTTTCAATTAGTGCAACAAAGTATTATATGTATTGATTCATATGAAGTTTATGCAAAACCATTTTATATGCATATTTGAGCTTGTAATGTTGTAAGAGGTTGTAGGCTCATTTCTACTGAGTTGGTGCTTAGAGTAATGGATTGGTGTCTTTGGAGTTGTAGCTCCTAAATTAGGGATTTGATGCTTCCTTGTGTTGGAGCCCTAAAATATTGTAACTGAAATTCATTTCTTGTGACGCTGGATTAGGACAATAGATCCTAACAACATTTATCATCATGGTTTTTCTCATCTTGGGTTTTCCACTTATATCATGTGTTATGTGATGTGTTGTGTGCTTGAGTATATTTATGTATCACATGCTTAATATCTTCACATTAATGGTTAAAGAAAGTAGTTTGCACAAAAAGGTTTTAAGAAGGCTAGAATTTTAATATCCACTGATTCTCCCCCCCTCTTAGTACACTATTGTGTTTCAACATTCACTAGACCAAAAATTGCACAAGAAGTTGGAGTAGTTAGTATTTACATGGAAAATCGAGGTACTTAGCATTGGATAACTATGAAGTGGATTATTAGGTATGTGAGGGGAAATTCTAATGCTACTATATGTTATAGTGGAAGTATTATTCAAGTTAATGGGTATGTGGATGCATACTTTGGTGTAGATAGAGAAAAGAGAAATTCCACTACAAGTTACATTTTCTCCTTAACTAGAGATGCAGTTAGCTGGGTATCAAATTTGCAAATGGTGGTGGCATTGTCTACTACTGAAGGTGAATATATGGTAGAAAGATAGGCTAGAAAGGAGAATCTATCTTCATATACTTTTAGGTGAGTTGTAGGTAAAGGAGGAGAACATGGTGTTGTATTATGATATCTAAAGTACTCCACATTTAGCACAAAACTCTTTATATCATGCTAGAACAAAGAATATTGATATTCAATATCACTTTGTACATGAGGTGGTGGGAGGACATATATTTGTAGTGTGGTAAAATGCATACCCTTGCATTTTTACACTTTTTGGGGTCCACCTTGCTTTATTTATGCTTCTATATGGATTAACTGGTCCTATTTTGCATCCACAAGTGCTATAAACTATATATTTTTATGGAAATTACTGAAAAACATCAAAACATAAATGATCATGTAATGTTTATGTCTATGTTTCCCTAATTTTTTGATTAGGACTAAGCCGCCACCTATGGCGTCTTTTGCCTCTGTGGGTCTTGGGACACTTACTTTAGAACCTCTCAATCAAGTCCCTTTTTGGAGTTTGTGCCCCAAAATTTTAGCATCGAGAATAAAACGCCACCAAGGGCATCTTAGTCCTCAACTTATTTTTGGGGTGGAATTTCAAATTCAAGTGGGAATTCTGCCTCCTTTAATTAATGATTTCATATGTCATCTTGTTGTGGTGTAATTTCAAGATATTAAGCATGAATAAGTATAAATACAAGGTCCTTTCACTCATTTCAATCCAATTATTTTGTGAGAGAATTCATAATAGCATATTTGAATTCAAAAGAGCATTCAAGAGAAATTCATTAAGCATTTGGAGCCATCATATAGATTCAATCACCATGTCAAGGGTTTATTGCATCCATTCATGTTGTTGAGCCAAGATTATGGATGTAGCATTGAAGATATATCTCCAACTATTGTTCATATCAAATCCAAGGACCCAAGATCTACATTCTTCATGGCCACTACATGGTAGATTACATATTTTCTTCACAATACATCATTTTGTAGAGATACAATGAGGCATATGAAATGAAAGATCTAGGATGAAATAATGCAGAGGTTTGATCATTTGTGTGATATTTTTCAATTGATTGATGCTATTAGACAAAATTATAAGAAGCTCAACAAATATTTAGTGGACAACAAAAACGTGCTAGAATTAGACAAATCCGCAAATCAAGTTCTACAAACAGTCTACAACACTAGTGACAATGATCTGAAATCAAAGGGGATTACTAATTGGATTGAAACCTCAGTGAAGTTGTCATATATCATTGAAAAGTGTTCGAGAATGTGTGGAAAAAAGGAATATTTGCATTTGGTTGTAGACAAGATGAAGGTGGTGGATGAAAAGGTAAGGAACTTCACAGAGCTTGGTTTTCTAGAGGCTTTTGACACAAATGAGCGATTCATTGGAAAGGATGGTTTCAGAAAGAAGATGGAAGGTGCAAGGAAGATCGATTTGGACTAGTTTCCTCATAACCCAGATGTGAACTATTTAGATTCCATCAGAACACTAATAACCTTGAATGCAAAATTGACTGAAGAATCAAAGATAGGTTCCATTTCCAATTATGATCATGAAATGTTAACAAAACTTCAAGTCAAACAACATCAGTTAGAGAAAATGCAAATTCCACCACCTGAAGAGTGGAAGTTGCTAGAAAAGGTGATATAGTGACTTGATTTATTGTTTTCAATCTTTGATAATATGAGTTTCAAAGTTCCAACTCAACTCTGTGCAGACTTGTCTTTGGGAATTGGCAAGATTTTGAATTTCCTATGCCAATATGTACTCCTTCATGTGAAATTCAATTTAAAATCTCAAATTTAAACTTTAGTAATGTGATGATGTTCAATTATCTAGATTATATATTATTCATTTGAAATAGTGATGAACTACTAGCTCATTATATTTACTTCTTGGTAGAGCTTCCAAGTTATGGATGTTGAACTGTTAGCTCATTATATTTACTTCTTGGTAGAGCTTCTAAGTTATGGATGTTGAATTGTTAGCTTTTGTTATGTTTTGACTAAAAATCCGAATCAATATCCACCAACTTACACCTCACCCACATCCCACATACTGCAAACATACACTACATTTGATTTTATGATTAGCAAAAATTCCAGAGATTTGTATGAAAAGATCCATTTTGTGGACCACATTACTACTTGATCAATGATCATGTCCATAAATAAATATAAAACCCCATGGTCACAACCCCTATTCCTAAAGAATTCAAATTCAATGTACTGACAAATTAAATGTACTTCCACACACTCAATTTGAATAACATAAACAACCACTTTGGAGACAACCAAATAAGTTTATAACTTATAAGCATATGAATCCAAAATAGTTGAACACTCAAAAGAAAATTAGTAAATATGTGTAACCTTCTCCATTGCATTGATCTTCAAAGTTCAAATGATATGAATTATAAGAATAGTTTATGATATGAGATGGATGAGTGAATTGGTGCAATCTATTATCTATCTTCTTGCTATTTTCTACTCTAAAGTCTAATTGACAATGATCTGATGATCCATTGATCTCCCATTGGGGTCTTGATCTCTCTTATATATGAGAGGCAACAAGCTACAAACTTCTTGCAAAAATTCATGACGTTTGACAACTAAACAAAACTCAAATTATAAATAAAACAATGTCGCAAGTGAATGCATCGATCTGTTAATCTCCAAGAAGAAGCCCATCACCACTGACCACCTAAGATCTATTCAAGGCTTCTAATCCATGATAGGGTGATCATCATGTTGTCGGTTGGCATTCTTCCTCTGAATCTGATGGTTGTCCCATATGATCTGATTCTAACACATCTATAGTTTGGCTAATAAACAGATTGACTGCAGAGAGGTGATGGATGTACTCTTGTTCAACATAGGTTTCCACGTTAGAGATTGCCTCTTTCATATCATATTCCATAGACATTATTTTTTTGAGTTTCTTATGAGTGTTTTGTAAAAACATAACCTCGTCATTTATTTCTTGCAATGAAACGGTTAGAAGCCCAACAAGCTCTTCCTTCCAATCATCATATTCTCCTGAACTTCTAATGCCAAAATGAAGTGTCGAGAGTGGGACTGAATCAAATCAGTCTAAATCTTCCCTAAGCCTATTATGATATCCATTATGTGATTCTACCAACCTATTATATCTCAGCAATATTTGTCCTTTCATGACATTCTTATCTATGAGCTCCTTTTTTTCTCCATCATTCTAGGCTACAATCATTCATTCTCCACCAATGCAATGCATGTCTAATTGAATAATTCCCAATATTCAATAGCACATTTCATCATTTTATTGAACCTTTCTTTTATCATTTGAGATACAGTGTTATATTTGATGGTTTTCACTTCTATCTCCAATTTTTTGCATTTCCCTTGGGATTTTAGATGGCAATTCTTCTAGTAGGCTGCATCAGCCAATGCATCAATGATAGGGTAGGATTGGATGGAACACTCACTGTTCCATGCTCTAGACCCTTATTTGCAAGATCTCCTTCGTGTCTTTCTTCACCATCTGAACCTTTAGGACTCTCCCCATATCTAGGTGCCCTTGGTTCTCTTGGCCAACCCCACTATCATGGAAATTCAACTTACCAAGTCAAACTTGGTGGACTACCACCTATTCTTCCTTTAGCCCTTAATCTTCCCTAAAGGCTAATTACTCCCAAATCTCAAACTATTCTTACAGGGGTGTAGAGATGTTTCTCCTAGCTTCACACCATCCTCCTAGGGTTCTTGAAATTTCACCAAACTCCTTTCTTCCATTGCTCTCGCCAAACCCTCACCTAGGGTTTTAGTTCCCTAATTCTAGGCTTCCCGATTAGGTCTTTCCTCCGAGAGAATGAGGTAACTCTCTTGAATTCTCCAAAGAACCCTAAATATTTTCCATGGATTCTTAGTCATGATGCCTACCACTTCAATATTTGAAAGGTCTTAACCCTTAATTATCTGTACACAGGTCAAACCTTCAATTTTGCAAAATAGGCCTCTTCTTTAGGTTTTCCTGACCACACAACAAACTGTTAATTAGTTCTCCACTCAAACAGACTGGTGAAGCCTCCTCTTTGTTACCAAGCCTCTGCAAGGATTTCATCTACCTTTCTACCATGTGGTTTATCAGGGAAAGATCACCCCTGCAAGCCAAGTGCTTTGCACTTCTTGACTTTCCTAGTCGGGCACTGTCAAGCTCACCTAGGAGAAGTCTTCCATAGTGCTTTCCTGACTCCTAACCTCTCCTAATCCTAACCTATTTACAACCATGGAGTCTATCCTCAATCCCCAAAAGCATGTACACTAGGTACAGTGGGAAAGAGGACTAAATCTCCATTCTTCCATGGTCTGATAGTTAGAACAGTAACTTTAAAGAACCAAACTAGCTACAAAGAAAGTTTGAAACACACACACTAACTACCTACTGTTCCACACAAATCTTGGAAGGCAAATGCACTACATTCTATAGTATTCACAGTGCCATGATTACACGTGCAATACACAAGTTCAAACAAAACACAAAAAATTACTCAATCTTCTCACTGTCCTCACTTGCATTCGTCAAATTGAATTAGTGCGAAAAATTCCAATGCCTTCCAACCAATCTACAGGTCAAGGCACACCTTATATAGGTTTCCTAAAGTATTTATGCCTTCCTTGGTCAGATATTTTTAGATATCAAGTGGCAAAGGTGCAAAATGTACCATTTTTCCACTTTTGCCAATTTGCCTAGAAAACTAATACAAGTGAATTTATAAACTCATAAACCTTTGCACTCCTGATCACTCCTAATAAATTTTTTTTATTAAGCCTCTAATTCCAACTCAATGGTCAACATGACCTTCTTGGAAAAACATTAAAACAAAAGTTCATCCTATACTTCCTAATGCCTAGTGTTTCCTAGGTGTTTCCTAGGTGCTCCTACACCATTCTCCCCCTTTGCACAAACTCTAAGATATGTGAGGAGAGAGTAGATAGACATCTATGCCCTGATTCTTGCACTAAGCTTCATCCACCCATGTGGTGTTAGATTCTAGCTTGCCCTTCCACTTGATGAGGTGCTCCATGTACACTCTCTTCCTTATAGATTTCTGCACTCTTGACTACAAGATTCTCTCTACTTGTAGTCTATCTTTAGTAGGTAGGGCTATGTTGCTGACTTCCTTGAAAACCTCCCTACTGGTCTGAGCTATATCATTGACTGATCCCTTGTACTTGATCAAATCTGCTACATTGAAAATTGGTGAAATTCCCAAATCTGCAGGTAACTCCACCTTGTATGCATTCTTCCCATACTTGGCTAATATCTTGCATGGTCCCACCCTTTTCATCTGTAGTTTGGTTGATATACCCTTTTGCAACCTTGATTTGTTAAGATGAACCATGACATAATCTCCTACTGCAAATTGCAAATCCTTTCTTGTCATATCTACCTTGTCTTTCAACTCTTGTGTAGCCTCGATGACTGTCCTCTTTACCTACTCCTGAATCTCTTTCATGGTTTGAGTGAAGTCTTCAGCATGTCCACTCCTATGTTCCATAGCTCCTAGATCCCTGAGCTCACATATACCTCTTGGGTGCATTCCATACACAACTTCAAAAGGACTCTTCCCTGTGGTCCGGTTTACACTATCATTATAGGCATACTCAGCCTGTGAGATTACCATATCCCAAGTCTATCCATATTATTTAGTTAGACACCTTAGTAGGTTACCTAGCACCCTATTAACCACCTCTATTTGACCATCGGTCTAAGGATGGTAAGCTGATCCAAAAGACAGGTTGGTACCCAATCTGCTCCATAGAGTCTTCCAAAGTGACTCATGAATTTAACATCCCTATTTGAAACAATACTTAAAGGCAATCCATGGATCCTAATAATCTCCTTGAATAAAAGGTGAGCTATATAGCTAGCATCATGAGTGGTTTTGCAAGGAATAAAGTGACTCATCTTGCTGAATCTTTCCACCACTACATACACACTATCAAAGCTAGTCTTGGTCTTAGGAAGTCCTGCCACAAAATCCATGCTCACACACTCCCACAGTCTGTTAGGAATGGTTAAGGGTTGATATAGGCAAGAATTAATAGCTCCTCCCTTAGCTTTCATACACACAACACATTTCTCCACATACCTCCTGACATCTCTTGACAACTTAGGCCAATAGTAGAACCTTTGCACTAGTTCCAATGTCTTATTGATGCCAAAATGTCCACTAAGACTACCATTATGCTTTTCCTGAATGAGGTTTTCTCTCATTGACCCTCTTCAAAGACATAACTGATTCCCTTTGAACAAAAATCCACTTTGCAAAGTATACTCTGAGTATTGGCTATGAAAATGATTCTCAAAGTTAGAACATACCTTGTGGGCCTCTGAGAAATCTTCATCCTCCCCATAGAGATCCTTGAAGCTCTCTATTCCAATGCTCTTGATTTGCATCTCTTGGACTGTTAGCAATCTTCTACTCAATGCATCTGCTACCTTGTTCATTTTTCCCTTCTTGTGCTTGATGGTGAAAGTAAAAGCTTGGATGTACTCCATCCACTTCAAGTGTCTATTGCTCAACTTCTGTTGGGTGTTGATATAACTAAGTACCTGATTGTCTATAAAGACCACAAACTCTTTGGGTAGAAGGTAATGCCTCCACTTCCTAAGTGACTAAACCAAAGCATAAAGTTCTAGATCATAGGTAGAGTACTTCTTCTTGGCTTCATTGAGCTTTTCACTGAAGAAAGCTATGGGCCTACCCTCTTGACTAAGCACTCCTACTACTGCAACTCCACTAGCATCACACTCCATAGTAAACAACTTGTCAAAGCTTGGTAATAAGAGAATAGGTTGAGTTGCCACTTCTTGTTTCAGTTTCTCAAATCCTTTCTCAGCCTCTTGAGTCTGCACAAACTTAGTTTTCAAACCACCCTTGATTGTTTCTAGCACTGGTGCACATATGCCACTAAAGTTTCTTATGAATTTCCTATAAAATTGAGCCAATCCATGGAAACTTCTTACCTCAGTCCCTATGGTTGGTGTAGGCTAGTTTAGGATAGCTTCCACCTTGCTTGGATCCATTTTCAATGATCCTTGAGACACTACAAAACTGAAATATACAAGCTCTTGTTTGAAAAACTCACACTTCTCTAGGTTAATGGCCAACTTCTCCTCTTGCAATCTTCTAAGAACCAACTCCACATGCTTTAGATGTTCTTCTGCTATTTTTCTAAAGATGAGTATATCATCAAGATATACCACCACAAATAACCCTGTAAAGTCTTTGAGTACTTCATTCATGAGCCTCATGAATGTGCTAGGGGCATTAGAGAGGCCAAATGGCATAACTCTCCACTCATACAACCCATCTATTGTCTTAAATGTTGTTTTCCACTCATCTCCATCCTTGATTCTGATCTGATGGTATCCACTCTTGAGATCCAACTTGGTGAAGTACTGGGCTCCTCCAAGGCAATCCATCAAGTCTTCAATTCTAGGAATGGGGAACCTATACCTGATTGTGATTATATTTATTGCTCTAGAGTCAATGCATAATCTCCATTTTCCTCCTTTCTTGGTTGCTAAGATCACTGGCACTGCACATGGGCTGATGCTCTTCCTAGTCAATCCTTGATCCAATAACTCCTACACTTGTCTAGCTACCTCTAGATTATGATCCGGTGTAAGCTTATAAGCTGATTTGTTAGGAAATGATGCTCTAGGTATGAATTCAATCTAATGACTAATGGCCCTTTTAGGAGGTAAAGTTGTAGGTGCACCATCACCTACTATGTCCTTATACTTCTCAAGCAAATTCTGGACTGCTTCGGGTATGACTATTTTTTTAACCTTGTCTTCCTCTTTGGACTACAACATGATCACATAACCTTCACCCCCTTGATGTAGGTTGTTAAGGAACTCCTTGCCACTACTTAACAGAACACTTGGTGTCTTTGACTGTCCTTCATCTTCTTCTGATAGTGACTGCAACTTAAAAGTCTTTCCATCCTTTTTAAAAGATATAGTATTCTCCATCCCATCATACATGGTACTTCTGTCATACTGCCATGGTCTGCCCAATAGTATATGGCATGCATCCATGGGTAATACATCACAAATTAGCTTATCTTTAAACCCTCCAATAAAAACTCCACCGTTACTTGTTCATTAACAAGAACACTTTGCCCTTTGTTTAACCATGTCACTTTGTAGGGGTTGGTGTAGGGTACCTTCTCCAATTTGAGCTTCTTTACTACCTCTTATGAGATAATATTATCTATTGAACCTGAATCTACAATGACCTTGCATACTTTTCCAAGTATCTTGCATCTCACTCTAAATAGAGCTCTTCTTTGTTTTGGTTCTTCCTTGACCGGTTATCTAATCAAAACTCTCCTAAACATCAAATTCTCTCCCATTTCAGATTCAATATGACTGATCTCAGGTGATTTGATGCTCATGGTGTCCTCTTGTGCATATGCCACCCTCTTCTTAGCATTTGATGAAGATGTCTTCTCCGGGCACCTATAAGTTGGGTGTCCTACTTGCCCACAATCGTAACATTTCATGGTAGAAAAGTATGAATTTCTCCTGCTTGCTCCTCTTCCTCTATTTGATCCTCCTTGAGAACCTCCTCTAGAAGATGTTTCACCTCCATGCTCTATGTGTTTAGATTCACCTTGGTTTCTTTGCTCATTTCCTCTACCTTGGTAGCCACCTCTATGTCCTCTTTGATCTCTACCTTTGCCTCTACTCTTAGAAGCCTGATCATGTTTCCTTTGGCTTCTTTCCTCAATCTTGATAGCTAATTGATAGCATTGATGTACTGTCTTGGGACTTAGAAGAGTCATCTCCTCTTGGATGTTCCACTTTAAGTTGTTCAGATATCTAGCCACTTTGAGACTTTCATCCTCTGAGACATTGGACCTCATACAAATTTTTTGAAACTCCTCAGTGTAAGTGTTCACATCTTGGTCTCTTTGCCTCAAACTTTTCCTCTTCTTGTGTAATTGAATCTCATAATCATCTGGTATGTATGCTTCTTTCACTTTTGCCACCATACCTTTCCAAGTTGAAATAGGCCTATTGCCTTCCTTTTCCCTCTCTGTCTAAATGAATTTCCACCATGTCAAGGCAGATCCTCTCAATCTAGACTTGGCCACCTTCACCTTCTATGCTTCAGTGACTCCATCACATTCAAAATGGTTCTCCATCTCTTCTATCCAATCCAGGACTAGGTCATCCTCTAATTTCCCACTAAAAAGTGGTATACCTTCAAGAGCTTTCCCACTCAAAGCTTTCAATGCCTTTAAGAAAGGCTCCTCTTGCAGAATAGGGTCAGGTTCAGGGGTCTTGTCTTCCTCTTCACTCTTTGGTTCCCTACCCTCCAATCTATCACTGACCTCATCGGCCTTGATTTGCACATTGTTCAATGCTTCCTCAAGTTGAGCTAGTCTTTCTCTCAACCTCCTATTATATTCCTCCTGATCTTCAACCTTCTTTGCCAACTCAATTTTTATCATCATGGTTTTGGAACCACTGGATTCAAGGTCTGACATACAAGTTCTAACCCGAATCTTTAACTTGCTCTAATACTAATCTGATAGGGTAGGGTTGGATGGAACACTCACTGTTCCATTCTCTAGACCCTTGTTTGCAAGATCTCCTTGGTGTCTTTCTTCACCATCTGAACCTTTAGGACTCTCCCCATATCTAGGTGCCCCTGGTTCTCTTGGCCAACCCCACTATCATGGCAATTCAACTTACCAAGTCAAACTTGGTGCACTACCACCTATTCTTCCTTTAGCCCTTAATCTTCCCTAAAGGCTAATTACTCCCAAATCTCAAACTATTCTTGCATGGGTGTAGAGATTTTTCTCCTAGCTTCACACCATCCTCCTAGGGTTCTTGAAATTTCACCAAACTCCTTTCTTACATCGCTCTCACCAAACCCTCACCTAGGGTTTTAGTTCCCTAATTCTAGGCTTCCTAATTAGGTCTTTCCTCCGAGAGAATGAGGTAACTCTCTTGAATTCTCCAAAGAACCCCAAATATTTTCCATGGATTCTTAGTCCTGATGCCTACCACTTTAATATTTCAAAGGTCTTAACCCTTAACGGTCCATACACAGGTCAGACCTTCAATTTTGCAAAATAGGCCTCTTCTTTAGGTTTCCTGACCACACAGCAAGTTGCTAATTATTTCTCCACTCAAACAAATTGGTGAAGCCTCCTCTTTGTTACCAAGCCTTTGCAAGGCTTCTATCTACCTTTCTACCACATGGTTTATCATTGAAAGGTCACTCCTGCAAGCCAAGTGCTTTGCAATTCTTGACTTTCCTAGCCGGGCACTATCAAGCTCGCCTAGGAGAAGTCTTCCACTGTGATTTCCTGACTCCTAACATCTCCTAATCCTAACCTATTTACAACCATGGAGTCTAGCCTCAACCCCCAAAATCCCGTACACTAGGTACAGTGGGAAAGAGGACTAAATCTCCATTCTTCCACGGTCTGACAGTCAGAACAGTAACTTTAAAGAACCAAACTAGCTACAAAGAAAGTTTGAAACACACACACTAATTACCTACTATTCCACACAAATCTTGGAAGTCAAATGGACTACGTTCTACACTATTCATAGTGCCATGATTACACCTACAATACACAAGTTCAAACAAAACACAAAAAATTACTGAATCTTCTCACTATCCTCACTTACGTTCGTCAAATTGAATTAGTGCAAAAACTTCCAATGCCTTCCAACCAATCTACAGGTTGAGGCACACCTTATATAGGTCTCCCAAAGTAGTTATGCCTTCCTTGGTTGGAAAATTTTAGTTATCAAGTGGAAAAGGTGCAAAATGTACCATTATTCCACTTTTGCCAATTTGCCTAGAAAACTAATACAAGTGAATTTCTAAACTCATAAACCTTTGCACTCCTGATCAAGAAATTTTATTAAGCCTCTAATTCCAACTCAATGGTCAACATGGCCTTCTTGGCGAAACATTAAAACAAAATTTCATCCTAGACTTCCTAATGCCTAGTGTTTTCTAGGTGTTTCCTAGGTGCTCTTGCACCAATCAAGCATTTTCTTATCTTTTTCAAGCCATGGGGAGTAAAAATCTTATGTGGAGGAGGAAATTTTTTTTTCTATCTAATTTGCTAGCTCGTTCTTTAGTTTTTCAATTTGTGCTTTGGTAAGTTTTTCCACATTTATATTCAATTCTTCTATCTCCATAGGGTTGGTATCCACTACTCGTTGAACCAAGAGATGACCAAACACTTGTTTTGGATTACTAATTATAACAGGTCTTTTATCATGGGGATACAATGACCAAATAAGAAAGGTGGCTTCATCTGGATTGTACCTAGATCCTAAATACATTTTGTCACTTGCTTCTTCTGTTAAGTTCATTGTCGTATCCCCTCTTTTTCTGAAGCTATCAAATACAGTTGAAGAGCTAATATCCCACCCTGGTAGGAGCAAAATTCTAGCTTCTTGAAGAAATTCCCTACCTCTTTCAGGAGTGATGGACTCCATTTCCTTTTCTACCTCACTTTTCAATTCCTCTAGAGTGGTTGTCTCATGTTCAGGAGTGATATCTTGTATCTATTGTCTCATTTTTCTACCTTTATATTCATAAATAAATGATTTAAATTCAAAAGAGTTAACAAAATCACAATTAGAAATAAACTGTTGTCTAGCCTTGACCCTCACATCATTAGATAGTTCATTTGATGCCTCAAATCTTACAATATTCTACTCTTGAGGGGGCTCATACTGTGCAATCACAGGAGCACTAATTTGTTTGACATTCTCACCCTCTTCATCACCTTTCTCTTCTTGACTTATATTAGTATCTACAGAAAAAAATAGCTCAGGAGTAGGCTGTGAAGGTATGTAATCCAAGGGCTCTATGTCTTCAGCTTGTACTCCTGAATAGGTTGCATGAGGTGCATCAAAAATAACTAGGGGAACATCCTTTACCAGTTCATTGACATGAGCGATGAGTTTCTCAATTCTTGTTAAAGGATCTTGTATCTCACCAAATGCCTTTGAATAAGTTGGGACATTTTTCCTCTTCCATTCCTCTGCAAGAATAATCTTGTTATAGGTGGCCATTCTTTCCTTGGTGGAAGCCTCATCATGGTTTCTTATGAAATCCTCGATTGAGAACAAATTTTCATACCCTGATAGCCCTTTTGATAATCTCGCCTTGTGAATAAACCCTTATGCATCAAATTGTTTCCTTACATCACCTAGAGGTAGGTTGTACTATGCTAATTTACCATCAATTTATCCATATCCTTCATTGGCAACCATTGTAAAGAGTCCAAAACATAAGGTGTTGGGCGTAATTTATTTTTTGCTATGTCCTTTGAGGTCTTTGGAATCAGATTTTGCCAATTTCCTCACAATTTCTAAAAAATCAATTCGGTTAGGAACTACTCATGGCATCAAGTGTGGAGCCCCTTCAAACCCATAAACCCTTATCATTGTACAATTAGGGAAACCATACTAGTCTCCCCAGTTATGATTCACTTTATTTCTCCGGTCATTTTCCTTTGGTATTAGAAATTTTTGTACTTCTGGGGATAGGTTATAATTGCACGGATACCCTAACAACTTCATCAATGGTTTTACAAAAAATTCTTCAAAATAAAGGTAATGAGACCTACCAAATTGTTTGTCCCATAATGAATTCCACATTTGTACATGTTTAAAATCTCCATTTTCATTTGTATCTTTTATCCTTAATTGTTCACTAGACAGACCCCCCTGACTTGTCCCTCATACACTAGCAAATGCATAAGGAAAGAATAGTGTTACAAATTAATATTATCACTATTATTTTTAATATTTTCAAGCCCTCGATGTATGGCATTGGCCAAATAGCTAGCATAATCAAATGGCCTGACATCCCTGCTCTGTATGTCTGTAGCTAAGACCATTGGGGCAATCGACATGAGAGGCAGAACCTCTACTCCCAAAACCTGACCAGCTGAATAATAGGTGTATAAAAAATACTCTTCAAACAAATATTCATGGAAAGGAGGGTTTTCACTGCTAGAGAACCTCTTGAGTTGGCCTCCTTCATCCTTGGGCCTATGCAAAGGTAATTCCCATCCCTTATATCTGGTATCCATGTGGCAATACCCTGTCAAGAGATCTTTGATCGTGAATGATAAATTTAGTGAACACTCTAACTGAAATACATTAGAAATGAGATCCCTAGAAAGAACAAGCATGTCACCTCCACCATGTGACTGAATAGTTATTTTCTTGGGGTCATATCTGATAGTAATATCTTTAATTAGCTCTATGTTCACAAACACATTGGGCACCACAAGTCTTCCCAGGTTCAACCTCCATGGATTGTAGACTGGTTTAAACCTAAATTGTTTCATGTAATGGTACATGAAGAGGTCGTACCCTCGTTGCGGTGTCCAAATATCCCCTAAGCCCTTTTTTTTGTCCCATAATCAATCCATGGAAGGATTCATTTGAGCACTCCTCTTGGGTCTCGCCCCCAACCGAGGACATTGATCTATCAACTCTTCATTTAGGAGTCTCTTAGGCTTTTCAGTTTTCTATTTTTTAGCTTTGGATTTGTCTATACTCTCTTCCATTATTTAAATCTTAAGATTTTTAGTAAAATAGCTTCTCAGTTGGGTCTGAAAGTGAAATACTTACGTGATTCTTTCCGAGTTGCCTCCACAATCCACCAATCTTTGCTACGTCAGAACTCCAAGTTTTTTCCTTTTTGCTTATGCCCAAAGAGAAATCTTCCGGGATTTTGTAACAACTATGCGATCAACTTGTGATATAATTCACTTCAATTCTAGTTCATAAATGCACCACAACATGACTACATGATGCTCCGGGATGTCACATCAATGTTTCATTGATAGCCACCCTCTCCACCGATGGATGCCTATCCTTCATTCTATCGGTGGGACACCAGATAATGTTTCCCTGATGCACCATAGTTCCCCCGATATACTTTATGCATTCGATAATTCATGCCCATGGTTATGATTTATGGTTAATTTTGTTGACAACTTGACTCTATCGGTATATCGAGAGAGCACCTTAGGAGTTAGGAGTTATCCTGATAGAGTATTGTTACACCGATACTAGGTTATGAGCTATTTTTATCAAGCCATCAGCAGGATTGTGATGGGGTTTCCGTCGATGAAGCATTGTTAGGCCGATGGTATTGAATTTTCTTAGGAATGGGGGAAGGACTAAATCACTACAAAATTTCAATTTTGTTTAATATTTATAGATGTAATGTGAATGTAGGCTATAATATGGATCTTGTCACACAAATTTCTACAATTTGCATTGTTCATAAAATCAAAGTGTGGTATATTTTTGTGATTATTGATAAAATAAGATAATTCATGCCCATGGTCATAAATTATAATTTATGGTTACTTTTGTTGATGACTCTATCAGTATATTGGGAGAGCACCTTAGGAGTCAGCCCGATAGAGTATTGTTACACCGATACTAGGTTGTGAGCTATTTTGATCAGGCCACTGGTAGGACTGTGATGGGGGTCCACCGATGAAGCATTGTTAGGCCAATGGTATTGAATTTTATATAATTTATAAAATATCATGAACTACAATTTGAATTTGGCATATGATTCATGAAGTGCAATATAATATAAAATATAATGGAGACTTGGAGTGCAATATAAAATAAAATATCCTGAACTTGAAGTGCAATGATTCACAATTTTTTTGAATACAATATAAAAAATCATCAACTACAGCTTGGAATATGATTCATGCAGTGCTTGAGTGAAATATAAAATAAGATATCATGGAGTGCAATGATTCAAAATTTCAATGTTCATTGAATACAATATAAAATATCATCAACTACAGTTTGGACTTTGGAACAATGGAAACTGATTCATGAAGTACAGTAAAAATACCTAAAACCTACTAATTCTCTTCCATTTCTCAAACGGAGTTAGGGTCCTCAAACCGATGCTCATCTTCAAATAAAGTAAAAGAGTCATCTTGATTCTGAGACTACTCTGCACTTTCTTTAGCTTGTGTCTCAAATTCAACATTCATTGTTTGATTTGTGTCAATTTTAATATCATTGTCATCTATCCCAGGCCCAGTCCCACTGCCACTGCCATTAGTACTACCACCAGTACCAGCGGCTCTTGGAATTGGAGAGCCTATGGTGCACAACTTGGTCCCTCTTCTTTCACATGTGGACCTCCAAATTGCGAGTGCCCTTTCAAAAGGATTGTTTTGACATTATACACAGTTCCTTTCATCCTCAAGCAATTTTCCAAATTCTTGTCTAGTTTGTTTCTTATCTTTGATTTCGAAAACCCCAATGTAGTAAAAAATCTCTCATCCTCCACCAACCCCAATATCATTGTTTGACATAAATCAGGAAGTTTGAAATATTCTGACATTGAACCATGCAATATTTCACTCTGACCTAAGCTTGTCTAAACCTTTTTTATTGATCCCGGTTCAAAGGCCTTCTCCTTTCCCATGGACTTATACTAGTCCCTCATAGCTGTTGTAAAACTCCCACATTGCTTTCTAAGCTTATTTTCATTTAAAATTCCTTCTATTGTCTGCTCATTATATGTTACCTTTTTCAAAAAACTGTTCGATCAAGATTTTTACTTAATCATGAAAATATTTTGGGTTATCTTGGTTTAACCAAAATTGAGGATACACAATACCCATGGCTTCAATTATTTCATGTCGAGGGAATCTTTCATGAATCTCTAAGGAAAGAGATTTTGCAATTTCCTTCAAATTATCACTAACAGATTTAACAATGTCATTAAAATATTCCTTGTTTATAGGTACTTCTTTTCTACAGTACCTCATTGTCTTACAATGGTACATTTGTATCTCATATCCATGTACACAAATACATTAGTGCCCACTTGCATTAAATTGTAAATAATTATCAAGATTATTCAAATCAGTAATTTTCTGCCACATCAAATAATTTGCCCCTTCATGTGTTAGATCTAGCTATAGATGATCAAGGGCCAAGCATGTAAGTTTACATAGATTAGCATATTCCTAAATATACATAGTTTTGTCCTGGGATTTCTTCATAAGATTGTTCATCTCATCCAACATGGGGAGAAGACTAGCTAAAGTCAAGAGTGTATCTATATCGCTTAACCTATGTAAGAGGTCAAGAGTTTTGTCTACCATGCTGCGATGCTCGTACATCACTCCAATCAAGGATTGATATTATAAAAGAACTTGTTGCGTTGTTCAATGCAGGGAGATCCATCTGGTATCAAAATCCTTGAGAAGCTTTTTTCTAGGTGTTATTCCCTAAGCAAAATGTTGAAATTCAAGGAAACTTTTAGGACTTCAACAAAAGTATGCGTGGATCTCGCGAACTAGATTTTCAACTTTTGATACTATAGGAAACTTGCTTACAATTTTGAATGCTAAATTCATTATGTGGGCCATGCAGTGAATGCCAAGCATGTATGGTACACAATTAGTTTGTAACTTTGTGCAAAGACCGCTCCTTTGACCTTGCATCACTGCAGCTCCATTAGCTCCTACACACACCAACTTTTTGGCAATTGTCAACTCATCCATACCTGCAATTTCATTCAAATATTTCTTAACTAGTTCAAATAAGTTTTGCGATGTTAAATTTTCCTTCATTTTACGAACAGAAAGAAGATGAGCTTGGTGAACATGTTGTTCTACAATATGGATATGTGTAGGATCATCATGGAAAAAACAGGCCCTTAAGTGGCGATAAAAAGTCAGAAAATCAGAGTTAGACAACTTGACATAAAAATTTGAATAAGTTATCTATATTATTTCAAAAATATGTAAAAATAAAATCTGTAGAAAATTGAATGTAGTTTCTAAACTAATAGATGTTTATTTAAAAAGTAAAATCTATTTGGTAAAAATTTGAAATTTCAATGCACTAGTACTTAAATTTCAGGGCAAAAATAAGAAGTAGGTGTCTGTCTGACCACCCTAATCACAATAAAATGATAATATTTTTTTATAATATTTTAGATATAAGTAGAGAACTCATGTCCCGATGTGATGCATATATTTTAATAGTTATTTTTCAAGTAAATAATTAATTATGATTTTTTTATGACAAATTTTTAAAAATATAAAAGCTCGTTTGTCTAACCACCTTAACTTGGTCAAAACTTCATGAAATTCAATTTTTTTTTTTTATAATCCTATATTATGTGAAGCATAGAATGTGACACATGTTTTGGATTAAAAAATTGTGATACCGTTTGAAAGTTATAGATGTTTTTTAATCAGCCTATCAATGAGGACTTTATTCATAATTCTAATAGAAAATGATTAATAATTATTTATTAAATAAAAAGCAAAGTATAATTTATATTGGTGGAAAGTTGAGAATCTCCTCTAAAAAAACTTTTCATTTCATCAATTTTGGGTAAAAAAAAAGTTGTCAACCACATGGGCCATCATATCACTTACATATCACCACTTTTTGGCCCATCATGATCCTGCACATACTTGTATACAAATGAATACAAACCCAAGAAGTATTGTCTACCACAGTAACTTCATCTAAAGATAATAGAATGAAATTTGACTCTTTTAATTTCTCCTTTAAATCTTTCTTTTCCACTGCAGCAAAATAGTTTGCCCATTCCCATCCAACGTTTACTGACCAATGTGAGAAGGGCAAGTGGGGAACACTCAAATAAGATAATAAATCAAAATATTCTAGGTAGTCTATCATAGGATGCCCCCTGGACAAAATATGAAAAACAATTTTTGATAGATTTGCTGCTACCATGGCTTTTCCAAAATGAGCCTCAAGTGTACCTTCACATTTTTTAATCTTTGACATTCTATGGTTATGCTCTCCATAATCTGTAGCATACTTAACATGAAGAAATTCTTTCTTTGATTTCCATCGTATGACTAATTGTTCCTTTCCGTCTATGATTTTTTTTTCGTAAACTTTGCCGATATGATTTTCTATAGTGTCAAGCTTTAGCTGCATCATCTTGTCTCTTCCACATTTCCAACTACAAATGTTACTTTTGACCTCTGTTGCCCTTTCAATATCATTTTCATTTGATACCCCCACTGCTTCAAGGAATGGGTACTTCGACAACCAACCAATTTGAAAATTCCTTGTCATTTCCCACTCACGCCACAATTTTGCTTTGCCTTTTCTTTTATTGCTACCAGCATCATCCTCATCCAAGTAAATTATGTCATTCTAGCTATTCAAGGTATCTCTTGGAACATCTTCTGTGGTATTTCCATCCTCATTTGATACATTTTTATTTAACACAATGACAATCTCACCTTGACCTTCCTGTGGTGGTGAGGTATTGTCATTGCCATCTTCAATAATATTTGGTGGAAGATTTGATGGTGTAGATCCACCTTGATCTGATGGATTAGAATCTTTTCCAATTCCAAAGTACTTGACTGTATGGTACCTCCCCATTTTGGGCATTTTGATGGCCTCCTAGTCTCTTCATTACCCTCAGGAGTCTTACCCTTGTAGTTGCTGCTCGACATATTGATATCTCACTTCGAATAAAAGCTAGAAAAAAATGTCTTCTTGTTTAAGAATGACAGACTGATAGAGAATATAGATCCCATTCCCTACTCAAAATCATGTTTAAGAGTGAAGCAAGAATGGAAAACAGATAAAGAAATATTATTATTATAACTAATAACTAATAACAGTATGAAGAAATGATCACTCACCTTTGAGTCTACGTTTTCGGGTTTCACTTACTTCTGAATCGAGAAGTAGAACCTATGAACCAAAAAAAATGTCTAAGAACAAATAATAGTTTCAATTTTATTTATATCAATCCATATTTGGTGAATTCTATGGGATTTTTAAATGGTATGTTGAAAATTTGGCGAATCTCGCCTGCTTATACAATGATACCTTGTAATTTTCAAGGCGAAATAGGTTCTCATAGCAACTATTTGTAAATTTTAATTGGAAAAATGGGTCCTCATATAATGTTGTTTTAATAGTATTGGTGAATATGTTGGTGTTTTATGACATGCTCCCTGGGATTCTAGGCGAAAATATTGATTGATCCATTGGAAACGCGTAGTTTGTTATGGCGAATTTATTGCCTAAACATGCCTCATAAAAAAAAATCGTTGGCGAATGGACATGCATTGGACCGATAGTTCGTGAAATCTTGGTGATTTGAACACTTTGCCAGATACCTATAATTCACCAATTTTGATTTGCTTGATACCTATAATTCACCAATTTTGATTTGCCTGATTCCTAGAATTAGCCAATTGGCAAAGATTCACCACTAAAGTTATCCCTGATCTTTACTAAGCCTTTTCCAAATGATACTTTTGAGTATCTTAGAGGGAATTTAGGGGTGATTAACCCTCCTAATCAAAACTAATATGCATAGTCTTTGCATCATTCCGTGCATTCATATTCATATCTTCATTCAAATTGATGTTATGATGGATGCTACTCAGGGGGAGTAGTTAGATGATTCAAATATGTGGTTCAGAGCTTGTGTACCCTTGCCATTGATTTCAAAGGGGGAGAATATTAATGTGAAAAACTATGGAAGAGCTAAAAGAAAGGGAGAGAAGAACAACGTGAACCAAGGGAGAGAAGAGCAATGTGTAAAGGGGGGATTGTTGAAAGAAGATTTAGTTGCATTGATGGTGTGTTTTTCACATCATGTCTTCCATCAATGCCAAAGGGGGAGATTGCTAGATGTTTTGGTCAATTTTTTGATATGTGGTTGTCATTGATGTCAACACTATTAACATTAATGCATTTAAGGTTGTATATGTTGAGGATATTGAGAAAATTGTAATAAATATGTTACAGGTTGTCTATCAAGCAGTGTAGATCAATATGGTAGAAAATTTAGTATGTTGATAACTAGATGTTTCAAATTAAAGGGTTTGTTGTCAAGCCTATCTAGTTTCTATTCCAGAAGTTTCAAAGGTTCACATGAAGAATTGAGAAAGTTATAAGTTTTTGTGTTCTGACAAGTATTCTGTTACTGGAAATGGTGTTCATGGAAAACCAGTTAGCCAGTGAAATGTGAAGTGTGCTAGTGCTATGTGCAAAAATGGTTCAAAAACATTTGAAAGAAGATCAGAGTGTGTAGAAGTGTGAAGAAGTATTTTTGTGCTTAACTAGAACTGTAATTAGGATTTCACAGAAGCTAATTTCTTAGTTCAAATTCTTCATATGGTTTTAATCTGAATATTTTCTATAAGATAGTGAGTCTTCCTTTGAGTAGTGTGCTCTAGGCAGTGCACCTAAATGCATGTGCATTCCCCATATATATTTTTTAATAGTTTTAAAAGGGTATAACTTGTGGATTAACTTCCACCATGGTTTTTACCCTAACAAGGTTTCCACACAAAATCTTGGTGTTGTGTGTTCTTCTGATGTGTTGTTGATTCATGCTCTCACTATTATTAATCAGATCTAAGATTAAAGGTTAATAAGTTTAATAATTTTGAAAAACTATGACAACTGATTCACCCCCCCCCCCCCTCTCAGTTGTCTTCCCTTGTGTTCCCAACAATTGGTATCAGAGAAAAATGTGGAGTTCAAATCCCATCAAGTAACGTTGAGGGGGAGTTTTTTGGCAGATTGTCAATGCTCCCCTCGGGATTCATGACATAGAATAATCACCTCCCATGGATCCATTAACACTGGAAGTTGTATCGAGAATTAACAGGTTGATCTTTTAGTGCAACAATAATTGTGGGACAACAGTTTCTAGCTGCACACATTCTGTTTTGCAACTTTTTGTTCTATTTTACATACTTTTCTAGGTCATTTTATAGTTCATTGCATCAAACTATGGTTTAGTGTTGCATATTACATTACATTAGTCTTTCCAAGTTCTTACTTGGTGGTTAACCCCTCACTAGATCATATTTAGCTCCTAGGACAACCCTCTTGCAAGATCTCTTTCTCTTTTGAGATCTTAAGGGTTTGTTCTTGAGCGAAAGTGAAAGTTGCCCCTTTTGGTCCAAAGCCCTATAGGTAAAAAGGGCTCCAATTTTCCACCTTTCAAATATTAGTACTATCCCCACTACAAAAACCTATAGGTTCCAACCTATTGTGAAGGATATTAACCTTGAGGATGAGACTAAACCATGCATTGGAGCATTCAATTGTGATAAATGTGAGGCCAAAAACAATGTTAGGTGTTGATGGGAGTAGGTGTTGGTCTTTTATATAGGTATTATCCTTCAATTAGACTAGTATTCCTTTTTTTTGGTAAAAGGCTAGTGATTTAAGGTTGGTTATCTCGATCTTCAATGTATCTTATATTTTAAAAAACATTTTTTCTTGATTATAATATATAAGTATGTAAATTTATGAATAGATACTCACACTATCATGCTGATACATATCATGAATAATTAATCATTGTGAGTAATTACACCTATACATATGTATACATTTTTTACACGTATGTACCTATGTATACATTTTGTACACATATGTAGTTATGTAAATACTTATTTATCTATTCTCAAAATAAATAGATGGAATAAATATAAGAATAAATAGATTATAATAAAAATATTCATTTTATAATCCATGAATCTTATTAAGATATAGGACATTGTTGACATTTATTAATTCCATATAATTTTCCTAACAAAAATGGTATTATAATTGATAATTTTATAGAAAGTACTATTCTAAAAATATATTACTATCACTAGTAAAGAATAAACATAGATTTAACCCCAATTAATTTGTCAAAATTATTAGATACACATAATATTTCCATAGAATAATACTACTATCAAACCAATTTTTTAACAGGATGAGACCACTAATAGAGTTTTTTAATGGTTCTATCAACATGAAAAGGTATTCACAAAAAAATCTTAGCACATTGATACATCTATTCTTGTAAAGAACATGTAAAAAGCTATTGAAATCATAAATACAAGTATTTATTGTTTGATAAGTTAATGCTAATAGAATGAACTCGGTTATAACCCTATCGTTACTATACCAGGTTTTAAACACATCATTATCATTGTTTACAATATTTAAGTTATGATTTAACATATTTTTGAGCTTGGTTGAGACCTCCCTCAAGCCTTTAGCTTATTCATTCTCACCAAAAATAAAATTTAATAGTGGTCAAATAGTCTCCAAAGAGGGGAGGATGATGGTAGTGTTTAATAGTCACTAGAATCTATTAAATAGAAAGATATACAAAAATATTTCAACTACATAGGCCTAAATGTTAAAAAAAGCAATTAGAACTGTAGATATGAAAATTTGCGAATTTGTTCATAAACTTGACAAAATAACATAACATAAATACATATCCTTATGAGATAATACATCATGCTTCAAAAAATGCAAATAAATGACAAAGATGAACAAAGCATGTAAAACATGAAATATATCTATCCCGTATTGGATTGGTGCTCTTTGAATATGTGAAAGAGCCCTTTCCCAATCCTTGATAAGCTTAATGAAATGATAGACAATGAGATGCTCTTGAACTCAAGTTGCATATAATAAGGATTCTCTAAATGTAGATGTTGAAATGAGAGGAAATGCAGTGCATTTATAGGAGAAGTTGAGAGAGGAGAAGCCAAGATTAGGCAATGTGGAACTAAATCCCATCCAATAGGAGAGAGCCACTTGTCATAATGGGATTGGCCCAAGCTTGTGCAAGTTTTGGCTAATGTGCCAATTCAAATTTGAAAAGAAGGCAATAAATGCATGTGGTTGAGGGTTTTTTTGGGGGAATTGTCTTTGTCCAAAAGGTCAAATATGAGAGTTAATGAGGGAATATTCCTTGGGAATATGCCCTTGTGAGAGAAAATAGGTGCTTTAATAAATCAATTAAAATGATTTATTGTGCAAGTGGATGAATCTAGAGGATTCATGTAATTAGGATTAAACTAATCATGATTTGATTAATCTAACAAAAGGTTAGGTGATATGACATTTGATTTATATTTTTGTATTTCTTTTAAATCAAATGAGAGGAAATGAATATTGATCATTTAATTAAATATTGGTGATTTAATTAAATTAATAGACCTTAGGAGATTATTCAAGTAACCTGATTTATTTAATTGTTGGGTGAAATATGACTAATCAATTATGTTAATTGATAGTGCTAAATTTGCATGTCTACATTTTTCCCCTCTTTGAAGCAATGTACTTGTTGCATTGGTTGAAAGAATGATGCCGCTGACATCAAAATTATTTTTGTTTTGATTTTTTCAGATCTTCCAATGAAAATAAGTATGTTAGTACATTGCCCCCTCGAGAGATTGAGCAAAAAGATTGAGGTGGATCTCGTGACAAAGAGGTTCAAAAGGAATGTATGGATGGTTAGACTATATGATCTATATGATAATGATGATGAAAATTAGATGTTTGGAAGATGCTTAGAATAACAAATTTATATTATCCTAAACAACTTAAATGATTGTGAAAATGAAATGTGAGATGGACGATGTTGTGCTATGATGATATGATGTGATTGTGCAGGAGGCATGATGGATATAGGATGGATGCATGATGGATGCATTGTTAGTGCAAAAGAGGATAGAAGAATGAGAGGGATAAACCCTTAAATCCAAGAAGATGTAGAAGTCCAACAAGTCCACTATTCATCGAGACTTTATTGGATATGATGATGAATGATGATGATGTATTGCTTATCCAAGGATGGCAAAAGAGAATACCTTTGTTTATGTTTGATAACACACGTAGGTGCGATGCATCAAGGTATTAAGAAACAGGGTGGCGTTGCGCCTAGTGTGATGGACTTTGACTCGTCAAATAGATAGGAGTACTCTTGTTCACACTTGAAAAACATAACCTTATTCAGAATATAGTTCAAATATTCTAGACATCTCGGGCCAAAACATAAAAAGGCAAGCCTTCTTATGTGGTCAACAAGATACCTCAAAGATCCTTCCTACAAAAAAAAACAAAGTATGCATGATGAAGTTATTTTACAAGGATATCCAAAAAGCACAACAGATAAAAAGATAATGATCATTGCCCCATTCCTTTCTCTCTAAACCTATTTTTGTTTAGGCATCATCGAGAGGTCCTTGGAATGATCGCAAAATAAGATAAGTCAAAAAGAACAAAAAAAGTAAACAAACAAGCTAATGTTCTTCATACTGCTAGCCAAGGCTAACTATTGTGGGGTACCTAATGCTTATGTCTGTCGTAGGAAAGCTTCATCCTAGGACATGTTGTGATCAAGGTTTTGATGGGACTGATTTGGGTGATAAGCTATTAATATTTTGAGTTGACCAACTTGCTTGCTTACTGATCTAGACTTGAGACTTTCACAATTAAGCGTTCACATTGGAACCTGCTAAACTTGTTTCTGATTGACTCACCAAAGGGTGAAAGTGACGATTGTTTTATTATGAGTGATGACAATTACGGGTGAAAGCAAGATGAAATGGATGCACCATTATGGTTTTTTCAAATGTTTTTGAGGCTATTTTTGGAATTTTTTGAGATGTTTTACAAATGTTTTTAGGTTTTGTGTCTTGGGGACCAATCAAGGATGGCCATGCCTATGTTTAAGCTCAGAGATGACATAGTTCGGACTCCAATTAACTTGACTACTAATGAGATAGACGGGAAAAAAAATTGCCATTGTGACGAATGCCTAAAATCCTAAAATGTAAACTAGATGGGTAAACGAATGCCCCTGCGACAAACGCCTAACTAGATGGGCAAACGAATGTCATTGCGATGGATGCCTAAAATCCTAAAATGTAAACTGGATGGACAAAAAAATTCCCCAACAATAGATGCCTAACTAGATGGGTAGACGGATGTCATTGCGACGGACGCCTAAAATCCTAAAATTTAAATTGGATGGACAAACGAATGACCCTATGATGGATTCCTAACTAGATGGGCAGACGGATGTCATTGTGACGAATGCCTAAAATCCTAAAATGTAAACTAGATGGATAAATGAATGCCCCTGCAACAAACACCTAACTAGATGGGCAGACGAATGTCATTGTGAAGGATGCCTAAAATCCTAAAATGTGAAAAAGATGGACAAACGAATGCCTATTTAGATGGGAAAACGGATGTCATTGCGATGGATGCCTAAAATCCTAAAATGTAAACTAGATGGGCAAATAGATTGCCCTTACGATGGATGCCTAAAGGACTAACCTAGATGTGAAATAGATGGGCAAACGGATTGCCAATGTGATGGATGCCTAAGGACTGACCCTAACTATCTTGGGGGATGATCAAAGATCAACCTTGCCTACGTTCAAGCTCAGAGATGACGTAGTTCGGACAAGGTGAAAGATTGGCAAGACTCAATGATGAATTTTTGAAGATTTTCTAATATTTTGAAATGTTTTTGGATTTTTGATGAATTTTCTGATGTTTTTAAAATTTTGATGAGTTTTTTGAATGTTTTTGGATTTTTCACATGATTTTGACAATTTGGATATGTTATGTGATGATGATATCAGTGCTTTGTTTTGGGATTTTGCTGAAAACCAAGCTTAATGTTTATCAATTGGATTGATGGATTAATAGTTTGACTAAGTGTGTTAAGTCAAACAAAAGTGATAATGCACTTGTAAAATTTAGGAAGTTGTGTTATCCTAGAATAAACTTGTACATAAGGGTGGTTTGACTAAGTGTGTCAAGTCAAAGAAGGTGATTATGGATTTGATAATTTGGCTAAGTGTGTTAAGCCAAACAAAGATGATAACGAATTTTTAAACCCAAGGAGGTTGTGTTATCATAGAGTAAACTCGTGCACAAGATGATAGTATGACTAAGTGTGTTAAGTCAAACAAGGTGATAATTGACTGGATTCAATTGATCAAGATTGATGAAGCTTGACTTGGAACAAAATTGTTTTGATGATTTGATGTGACATTGAGGTACACATTAGATGCAACTAATATGGATTGCTTGGATTGAGATTCGATGAAGGATAAAACTTGATAAGGAACGTTTTCTATCAAAATATGCCATGGGCTAGTGATTTGTATTTTTCTAGCTCGCAAATGCTTTGACCAATTTGATTTCATGTTTTCCAATGCTCGGATCACCACATAAGTTGGATGATATAGATCAAGATTTATTCCTGAAGCAAGATGTGAATATCTGCCCCTAGTATCTAGCAATGTTTGAGTGACCATGGGTAGATTCTTGGACAAATGGATATGGATTATCTTGCGATAAGATAAGGGTGCTCAGAATAGAGGATTCTCATTTAGATAATGCTTCAAGGCTCAAATAATTTTGGGTAGGATGGGATCAATGAAAATAACCCATGTCAAAATGTTTACCATGAACAAGTGTAAAGTGTGCACCAAATTTTCATCAAGATTAAGATACCTCAGAGTATGGATGCAAATGGATGAAAATGGATTGGATAAATGGTTCATGGATGAACAGATGATGTGGCCGAAATTTTGTCTTTATTATGGATGTGATAAGATGATTTATCCTTAACTGGCGCACATAGATGCTCGATTCTACACATGACGCCTATTTTCCAGGTTTTCATCATAGTACATGTCCAAAGCGCCACCAAAATGGTTTTCTCTAGAGGATGATTTTTTTCTTTACTGTTTCAATCCAATTTCTAATTTTTTGGATTTTATTATATATATATATATATTTTTTTTGTATTTTCTGAGAGATTTTAAGCTAATGCTGAACCACCTAGTGGTGTTGATGTAGATGCTTTTTTCATAATGTGCCATCAATATCCTATTTGAAGAAGTTTCTTTGCCAAGATATGTGCACTTGAATGCAACTTTTGAGATCCCTAATCTGTTTTGCTGATATCGGGGTTAACTTTGTCTTTGTGTGCACATCATGATAGAGTGCCTTCCGAATCCTTATGATGAATGGTTGCTACCAATACATGGTCAATGTTAGATATCATGTGTCGAGGCATGGATGGGTTGTGTTTAGGGATAAAAGATGGATTAGTTGATATTTTGGAGCCTTTGACTCTCCAAACTTGGGAAGATGAGAAATAATGAGTAGATATGGAAGTGTGCATGGAATTAGGACCAACAACTCGATATACTTTGTATGTCGCTTGAGAAGCTTGATTTTTCCTTTGTGGACATATTTGATGAATACCTATCCCCTTTTTATTTTTCCCCATAGTTTCTTCGACTAATGGAGTTTGATAGGGATAATCATTATTTGTATTCTTTGGTATCCATTTGTATTTGATTTGTCCTTCATGCTTCAGTACTTCTTTTTCTTTAATTATGCTCTCTGTGCTTTGATTCAAATCTTTCTTTTGTTTTTGGTCTCAATTTGTGGATGGGGTGATGGGTGGATGAAGATTCGTGACATGGCAGGTTGTAGTATTTGCATTGGAATCATCATAAGGATCCTTCGTGCTCCCTATGTTGACATTTTCTCAAGATGAAGTTTCCCTCAGTTTTGTGGAAGTATCACTGATATGTTGAGATCCCTTGATTGTCAAATAACCAAGGCTGAGGATTACCAATAATCTGCACTAGTTCTAGCATTCCTTGTTCATGTAGACCTAATCCATTGCCTTGATAATTCATTTGCTGAAAATTTTTATTTGCAATGGGATATGATCTACCTTGGAAACAAGGTGCTACTCCTTCTTTGCTCTATGGTGGATTTTCAAAAGTGACAACTGCTTTATTGATGTGATAGCTTGCTCTAAGAAAGGTATGTGATCCAAATTTATAACTGATGGGATCCTCCATATGTGGGATGAATTCCTTATTGATATCTTTATCTTGATCTTGTGAGATATCAAATTGTAATGCTTCATCAAGAAGTGTTGTTGATTCATTATCCCCATAAAACTCTTCCTCATGATTCATTCTTGATATGCTTTCACATGATGTTTCAAATCCACAACTTTTGTATAAGCCTTCTTCATGATTTGTTTATGATATGTCTCTAGATTTATCTATATCTTGATCATGTGTACAAATGTTAAGAGTAGGAGACTCTTGTTCCAGTGTCTTCCTCAGTAAGAGTATGAGACTCTTGTTTTGAATGAAGATCATTTATGTGTCCATCCAACGAAAGCATCTCATGGGTAGATGGACGAGTGTGTGCTATATGGATATGATCATCATTTGCACAATCTTGTATAGATAGAAGAGTGCCCATTAGATCATTATAGTATCTCGGAGATACAAATTCTTGATCCTGAGTGATTTTAGAACTATTTTCAACATGCTTTGGATCAAGTTCTTGACATGGGTCAATTTCAAAGGATGGATTTCTTATAGTGGGTTCTTGGACATCGTCATTGGGAAGTGGCTCAATATTCTCTTGAGCTTTGAGTGGATTTCGATCAAATGTAGAGCTAGGGATTCCTTCAATATCTGTAATCATGAGGTGAAAGGATGTCAATATGTCTTGGGAAGGAACATTTATAGACCTTGGTGATAGATTTTGATCATTCTTTGGAATACGTTCTTGAGATATGTCCTCTAACTCATACGGTGATGTAGAGACATTTTCGATATGATCATTGGTCAATGGATCATAGATTATGTCAATGGGATCAAATAATTGTAACACATCTTGAAATAGATCACTAAAAAGTGGCTCTTGATGAATGTTGATTTGATCACTGGACGGGGTAGAAGAATCTTCAAGATCTTGAACATTATTTTCAACAATTTTGGAAGAGAGATTACCAATGTCTTCAACCATAGGATCAAGTGATGTTGACATTTCTTGAATTTGATCATTGTTGGATATTTTTGGTGGATTTTGATCGTGATTGAAAAGTCGCTCTTGGTGTGTGTTGATTTGATTATTGGATGAGATGGAAACATCCTCAAGGTGTTCATTGATATATTGATCTTGATTTTTGATTTCAACAATTGTGGTGGGAATCTATTGCAGCCTTTGTTGAGCGAGTAATGCCTATGTTTTCTATTGAGCCAACAATTCTTGTTGTTGGTCCTGCTACTATTGTTGCGCAAACAATGCTTGTTGTTGGTCGTATTTCTGTTGTAATTGGTAGTCTTGAAAGGCTTGTTGATACACTTCTTGTTGTGCTTGCAATTGAACTTGGTATTGTGCTTGTGCTTGCTGAGCTTGGATTTGCACTCGTGCTTGAGCATGTGCTTGTTGGATTGCTTGTGCCATCTGAGTGGCATGTGCATCTTGTTGATTTTGGAGCACCTTTTGGTGGGCAGCTTGTTGAGCGGCTTGCAACATGATGGAGAATGAATTGGTTGTGTTGTGTTTTGGTGGTGGTGGTGGTGGGTTGGGGATGGTATTGATTGTTGGGATTGCTTGGATGGTTTCCACTTGCTATTGTGATACCGTTGGAAAAATGGGATGATTTGGTATGATGTTTTGATTTGGCATTATAGGTTGAATTTGAACATTGTTTTGGTTGAGAAACATATTGCCTTGATCTAGGTAACTTTGATTTTGCATGGTATTACCTTGAATAAAAATATCTAAAGTCGTTAACATATTGCTTGGATTTTGAAGAACATTGGTTTGATTTGCAAGCATATCTATCCCAAAGTTTACCAAATGTGGATTCAAAATGGTCATTTTTGACAAACTTGTATTTGGCATGTATGGATTTGGTGGGATAATGTTTGGAAAACTCATGCATTGAGTGTTTGGTTGATAGATTTGCAGATTTGGACTTGGATTTAAATCTATCATTGGGAAAAGTGTTCCAAATTTTAGATTGGGCATACTCACATCCATATCGTTGAAGTTTGGAGGAGATAATGATGCCATGCATAAATATGAGTTTTGATGATCAATTGGAATTGTGAGACTTGGATAGTTTGGTTGACTTGAATTGCTCATGATGGATGGATGAAGTTTATATTCCATGTCCGTCTTGTGTTGAGATCGAGTTTGAACCATAAAATGAAGATCAATTTTCAAGAATGTAAGAGATGAACCTCTAATTCTTTAGATCGGTCTAAACCTTAGCTTCAAAGAAGTGAAGAACTAGGATAATTGAAGGATCAAAGAGATAATGAGGATGAGATAAATGGAAGATGAGTGATGCAGATGAATGGTACTCTTAAAGAAACTTTGAAGGAAATGCTAAACTTTTTAGGAATTTGATTGATCGTGATTGGATTGATAGTTTGACTAAATATGTTAAGTCAAACGAAATGTGATAAATGCACTTGTAAAACCCTAGGAAGTTGTGTTATCCTAGAGTGGACTTCTACATAAGAGGATGGTTTGACTAAGTGTGTTAAGTCAAATGGGGTGATGATTTGATAATTTGGCTAAGTGTGTTAAGCCAAACAAGATGAAATTGTAAACCCTAGGAAGTTGTGTTATCCTAGAGAAAACTCATGTATAAGATGATGGTTTGACTAGGTGTGTTGAGTCAAACAAAGTGGTTTTGATTTTGCCTAAAAGTTTAGCATAAAAGATGTTTTCAAAGTTTCCAAGAGTTGTTGGTGAGGTGATATTTTGACTGATTTTGATGGTTGAGAGATGGATGAAAGTGATTGAATTTGATCCCAGACTTGACCTAGATAACACTTCTTCTTACAAGACCTCGATGTTGAATAACACGCTATACTTCCTATGGGAGGAAAGAAAACCTTTCAAAAATTTCGAGATTCTGTTGATAATAGAATGCATACAACTCAGGATTGCTTCTTGAAACTTTTTTGTAAAAGTTGTAAACCAATCATTTTAGAAAACACATGTGTAATCCAATTTGTCTTTTTATCTTGGCTTAATGAATTATTTTTACCAAAGACACTTGCTTGATTATGTTTTTCAAACTGAATATCCAATGTCGTAATTTCCCTTTATCCCACAAAGTGCAGAAATCAAGGAAATCAAGGCAAAGGTTACCTATTGTTGACTTCAGTAAGCAAATTGAGATGAAATCCCTAGGGAAAGCATGAGCATTTGAGTTCATCAAAGGTATTTTCTTCCTTAAAGGGTTTGAAATTTGAAGGTCATGTGAATGTTTGTTTTCAAATGTTTTTAGGAACCAAGCAATGTATCTTTCACTTCCAAGAACTTTTTACAACCCTAGGATGATGAGACAATATTTTGTTGGGTTCCCACTTGGACAAATCGAGCTGTGCATATTTTGTGCGGATGGATAAATGCTTGAACACACTGGCTCCCCTCCACAACACACACTTCTCGGGTCATCCAAGCATTAGTACCCATGAATCTCCCATGACATACTTTCCATCTCTACAACAAAACTGCATGTATAACGTGGGGTGGCTTCAAAGGACATGACCTTTTGCACCAAAAAAATAAACAAGGACTTGGCCTCTTTCTTAACAAAGGGTTTTAATTCAGGTATTCCATTCGTGGGGGATTATCGAATGTTGGAATAATCCTTGTGATTCTTGAACTTTCCTCAAGAATCCACACTTATATACCAGTTGGAAGTCGTTTGGCTTTAGTGTGTTCCTAGTTGGGTCGTTCCCTTGGGTGAGTACTTTTTCCGACAAGGTGTACAATAGCAAGTAAGTGAATTCGTAGTTCGATCATCTTTGTTTGTATGAACAAAGAGAGAACACTCACAATTTCTTTTCCTCACACTAGACAAGTTTGTTCAAGTTTAAGTTCCCAAATCGAAGTGTGAAGGCAATATTTTAGACAACCTAATATCACCAAAATGCTTTTGATTCTCAAGATCCCCGTGAAACGCATACACATTTCAATGGTATTACTTTGTAAAAAATATTACAAAACAAGAAAGACACATGTTAATTTTAATCCTCAAGCAATGATGAATTCATTTTAGAGCACCAAAACCAAGTGTGTAAGATTGCTTTGTCCAATTTTAACCCAAAATCGAAATCTAGTAAATGTCTAAGGTTCTTTTTAACCAAGCTTAAAAAAGATCAAGTCAAATGGTTAATTTTAAACCCAAGAAAGAAGTGTGAGTTGGTTTAAAACCAAAAAAAAGGGTAGTAAATGGAAGCTCTAAGATTTTAAAACAAGCATTAAAAAATGCTTTTTTCCAAATCGCGATTGCAAGAAAGTCTCCAAGTCCACTCTATTCGCCTTCATTTTTGTTTGATGTCAACCTTCGATTTCAATCTTGATGTCAACCTTAGTTTTTTTGCTTAAGTCTGATGTCCAATTCTAATGCCACATGTGTATACCTATGGAAACAAAATAAAAGTTACCATAAATAAGAAAAATGATACTTTGAGGTTTTAATGATAACATGATGAATAAAGTTCTAAAGCATGCAAAAAAAATAAAATTAAAGTGCTTGGAGAGAAAGAAAAAAAATTAAAGTGCTTGGAGGGAAAGAATTAGTTCAACAACTACTACTAAAAATAAAAATAAACTAATAACTTATTAAACACTTCCCTCCTAAACTACTTTTCAATTTTGCAAATAAATAGCTATTCAAATCAAATTTTGAGCTTGCTTTATGATTTAACACCAATTTCAAAAAGATAGGTTGTTGTTTTCATAGATTTCACCTCTGTTTTTCACATGATACAATCTCGCCTTTGGGAAGCATCCAAGCTATGCTGATGCGGTTATTAAAAACTCCTAAAAAATCAAATTTGATAGCTACTCACATTCATTTCAGTTGAAGCATTTTGAATAAGAACTAGTCATCAATTGAAACACTTAACAGTAACCCATGATCTTCAAGGCAAGTATAGTCTATCCAACCAGAAAAAAGGTTAATAATACAACCAAATGGAGTTGGTGACCGAACTTTCAGAGGTTAGAGTAATATTTCTGAAACAATGCCAAGCATCAAAATCATTTCAGTAGAGTGAATAGCAGGTGACAAAACCCATTCACTCGTTAAAAAAGATTTGCACCATGATTGCTTGTATTCATCAATTAAAAAGACACATCAGATTACCTCTATTCCACCATCTAAAAAGTCACTCTTATTGCCTGACTGAAAATGAGGTAAAAAAAAAACTTTCAAAGGCTTTCAATCATAACTACAACAGCCAATACAACCAGCAGGAACTAGTTTGAGAAAAAAAAGAAAAGACGTAGACTTTTTAAGCAATGGTACTTGGTATCTATTAAATCCATACCATAAATTTTATTTAGAAACTTAAATGCAAATGGCAGGTGTATGTTAATCGAATCGCGATAAAATGAACGCTTGTTAACAATGGTTCAACTCTGAATGTGTCTAGTATGAGCCTTTTGGAAAATATCAAAATGAGTAGAAGCAATATTAACCTAATTCTTTATCTATTCATGGATATGATAATATAGGAAAACAACCACTCAGAGTCATCACATTAAAAATTAAAGTTGGGAAAGTAACATTACAAAATCCGGTCCACATTATGCTTGATGATCTAAGTTCTTACAATCTCCTCTTAGGAAGACCTTGGATTCATGAAATGAATGGTGTGCCTTCTACTTTGCATCGTGTCATGAAGTATGTCTACAAAAAAAAAATTTACACACTTAAGGCCGATCCTTAAAGTAAAAGTTATCTAATTGCTGAGACTGAAGGACATGATCCTTTGGAAGTATTGAAACAAGAAACAAAATTGAAAATCACAAAGGAAGAAGCACACAAGAAGAAAATTGATAAAGTCACTAAGCTATTGGAAGACGATTGAGGTTCCTTAGATTTCAAACCTACATTCGTGGGAGAATACAAGATAATCAAAAATGAATTTGAAAAGGGAAAATAAAAAGTGGTAATGCCGACACAAAATTCAACACAAAATTTGAAAGCATCCAGCTCAACCACTTTAGAAAGAGAAGAAAATTACACAACAAACTTTGATAAAGTTTATTATGAGCAACCATAGAATCCAGAAGAAATGAAAAAAAATTATGGAAGAGGTTAAAAACTTATGAAACAACTTGGATATAGTGGAAAAGGATTTGGTGCTAGAGAACAAGGTACCTATGTCCCTATAGAACCTAACAAGTAGGAAAATACTAGTGGTCTTGGTTATTGTCCTTTGAAAGAAACAAAAGCATCAAAAAATACTTCACTTAATATCAAAACTCTTACGAAATATCCTTCCAAGACAAGTTTAACTTTGGTGCATCTTGAACTGATAGATACTACCTGTGGAAATATTTCATTAGATAGGCATCAAGGTAATACTTTTTCTACACATTATAATCAATAACAATAGATGTTGCTCCTTGCCATCTAATAGTTTTAGGGTCATAGTATACTCACTATTTCATGTTTTACAGTAATTGTAAATCATTTCATTTTTGCAAGGAGAGGCATATCATCATCCATTATTGGCTCATCCTTGTCTTGCACTAAGTGGAGGCAAGGGATTAGGTAGCTTCGTCCTCATATGTCACTTGTTGTTGTCTCTTTTCGGCTATTTGACTACTTTCCATGTATATATAAGAGCAATCCTAGGATGTGGATGACATGCCTTAAGTTGGATCACATGTGACATACTTTTCCTTTCTAGGATTAGCATTCTATTTCTTGGGGGCAACCCCTTCCTTATTCATGATATAGCTTTATTTCGGAAATCTATGACTTGGCATAAGGTTTTCCGAGGAAAGCTCTCATGTCTTAGGAGAAAAAAGTGGCTACTTTAAAGCGATTTCTCACGGTGATGGTGTTAGCAACCGCTTTAAAGTGGGGGCATTTATCAATGACATCTTTCAACATATGTCATGGCATGATTTTCTTTTTTCTTATGACGTTTCCTTTCCTTGGTGGTGTCATTGGGTTTGATTTCCTCCAAGAGTGTGATATTTCTAAGTATATGATCTCCCTTAGTGGCCCTTTAATTCAAATCTAAGCCTTATTAATTAAATTTTTCAAGGATCTATCCTGACACCCATTAATGATATTGCATGACTTTTAACTTGGAAAAATTGGATTCCTAGAGATCTATGCTAAGACCCATTCACCCAAGGTGGAAAATTGGTCCTCCTAACATAGGAAACCCCTTTCTTGGCATGTTTGAAATGGTTTTTTGATGTTATTTCATCCCCCCAAAGCTTGGTCCTAGGAAATTGTGCTAGAACCCATTCACCCAAGGTGACAAATGGGTCCTCCTCACTTAGGACTATTTAATATCCAAGATAGTGAGAGGGGGCCGTGAATCAGTATCATCTAAAACTTATTGAACAAACATCATCCAATGAATTCAATGCATATACTAGAAAATATCAGCAGAAGCATTCAACAGAACATGAAATCACACAACACATGAACACTAGAATTTAATGTGGAAAACCCAATGAGGGAAAAACCATGGTGAGTATTAGCTCACTATATATATAGTTGATCCAAAAACCAGATACAAAAGAGGCTCACTGCCAGATACAAAAGAGGCTCACTGCTAGATACAAAATCTCACTGCTTACAAGTAGGACTCACTGTCTAGAATTAGAGTCTCACTACCTACAAAAGATTATAGAACATAAATGTATTCATAGCCAAAATATGAACTAGTAAGAGTGCACCTAACAAGTGTTGATTGAGTTCCTTTGATGCTTAGAGAATTCACATGACAGTAGACTAATATTTTCTCTTATTCATATTCACATTTAATCCACACAACTACACATAAATTTTTTTGTCTTCTTCAATCTTCAAACTACCAAATATATATAATTGACACATCTACAAGCATCAATTAGGTTAGCCTAATTAGGTGCAACACATATTCACCAAAAACATAATTGTCAACTTCATGCACATCCAAACTCTTCCCAAAGACAATTCAAGTCTGTGGCACATTACATCATGTTGGTTTGGACCATAGATGGGTCACTCATATATCCGTAACAAAAATTAGTTCATTATACCACCAACTATTTATTAGGTCGGCCATGGATAGACCTAATAACAAACTGTAACACCGAAGAAAAGACAACTCACCATACAATCATACGCGCACAGATAATTCTATACTTACAGGCTTGCAACATTCATAAACCACTTCTCGAAACTGTGAACAATGATGAATGTCGAGGAGGAAATGGTGACAAAAATACCATAGGATGTACACTTGATCTTCATACCGGTTCAGAGTACTGGACCAAACTAACACCTTATTTGACATGGTGACATCAATGACAACACATAATTTGATGTTCTTCATTCTTACAATAATATCAACCTTTGTCATTGATGGAAACATGTGGCAAAAACCTTCATACATATCTTCATTCCTTTCACTCCAAAACTCTCCCCAAAACTCTCCAAATCTCTCCCCCTTTGACATCAATGGAAAAGAGAGACCAAAAAGATAGGAAATAAGTGTATGTACATGGTGACATTGCATTCCCAAAATTCCAAAAACTTCAACACTTCCAAAACTCAAAACTTAAAACTTTCAAAACTCCAAAACAACTTCCAAAACTCCCCCTTTGTCTAGCAATTCAATTCTTCTTGTTTTGTTCATTTTTCTACCTTTTATTTCTTTTCTCTCCTCCTTTTACAAAAAAAAATTAAACATTCAGAAACTCAAGTAAAGATAACACTTTTCACCCGAAACAATTTCTTGCATCTCTCTTTCACAATTGGAAGAATCTACTTCCAAGTAAGCAATGAAAAATCCATTCGGGTACACATATTGTCCAACAGAGCCAACAATGTAAATGAGGATGACTAATCTGTAGAAAAGCACTGGCATTCACAATCTTCTGCATCATAGAGTATTCTAGAGAGATCATCTAACCGAACCTCAATAATTTATTTCACAAGCCATAAAGTTCTCACCACATCTTCTCTTTGTCTCTGAACAGTCAGAAATTTTGCTTGCAATTATCCTACTCTTATTCTTAGTTTTCCTTTGTATTTAAATAAATTAAAATTATTTCCAATGCTATTCAGTTCAAATTCAATGGCTTCAATTTTTCTTCTAAATTTGTCAACTGTAGCAGGCCACTGGAGACAATACTTGTAATTGTCAGACATCTCTTTAATGCATTTCCTTGTCTCATTAATGTGTTCAAATAGATTTTTCCTAGCTTTGACACACATTTTCTCAATCATGGATTTAAACTTATGTCCTTCCAAACCTTCCAACAACATTCTCTCTCCAAAAATTTCAACAAGATTATTTGATAATGAATTAGAAACACTTGAAATTTCAACACCTTTCTTGAGAAGATACTCAACGAGAGCATCATCGATTTTAAGTCTATCCAATGAAGAGTGGGTACTCCACAATTCACCAATATTTTTCATCTCACCTCTATCCAACATCGTTCGAATATCATCTAGATTAGAAGATTTAGATCCAAGCATGGACTCTTCTTCACTCTCCTTGTCTTCCAGAATAATAATGATATCTTCTACGATAACTTTCCTCCTTTTCAATTCTAGAGGGGAATCACCAATAACAACTTCCAATTCCTTTGTACCTGAGGATGAACCCTCTTTAGACTAATTAGACACCACTACACCAGAGTAAAAATCCTTTTGCAAGGATAAGAAAAATGCTTTACAAGCACTTTCATTATCCTCCATACTTTCCAAATGTCTATAAACTTGTTTTCCAACATGGATCCTAGATTCCCACTAAACATTTTATTTTCCTGGTAGCAAACTTAGAAGGTAAAATACCAAGCATACAAGTAAAGATCCAAATCAGAAAGGATATCCCTCGACCAAAGAAATTTGTACATTCTCAATTAGATTTTCCAGAATGAGACTACATAAGTCAAACTTCTTGTTCTCCTTTACCATCGTGTGTGCAAGGTATACAGCGATAGCTGAAGTGGGTCCTTCACGATTTCTAAAATATATTTTGTAAGAAATACCGTATGAAACATACCTTATGAAAGGGTTGAAAGTAGTATTTATAAGCAAGGCTCGAGTGTATTTTTCGATTCTACTTAATTCCTCCACCTCCTTGTACTTCATTGTCTTCTTTTTGAGGAGGTCACCAACACTAGACAACCCTATGATAGCTTATATTGCTTCTTTTCTAATAGGGTAGGATTTGTCTAGAACAATTCTATCATTCTTAATTCGACTCAATAGGAACAAGATTGAATCTTTATCTGTAAACCAAGGAAATTCTCCCCAAAAATCCAAACCGAGGGTTTTTACATTCTACAATTCATTGGTCTTTAGCCCTAGTTCCATTTCCTTTATTTTTCGATGATCAAATTCTTCCAATTAAACTCCTTTCAGCCTTAGTGGAATAGATTCCATTTTCACACTTAACTTCTTAAAATTATTTCTTGCACAACTAAACTTCTTCTCTTCTTCCACTTGCACCTTTAATCTGGTAATCTCTTCATTCACTTTTTTTAATTGTTCACTCACTTCTTTGTGTCTTTCCTTAGATTTCTTCAATTGCTCTTTCAATTTCCAGATGCATTCATTTGCCTCATCAAGATTTTCTCTCAGATCTTTATTTTCATTTTCAGCCTTGTCAAGATCTTCAAGAGCAGCATGAAGCTCTTCTTATCCATTTGTTCAATCTAAAAAATCTTCCTCAAGTTGTTAGGCTTCTCCAGAGGAACCAGAGCTCTGATACCAATTGTTGAATATCCAAGATATCGAGAGGGGGGTGAATCAATATCTTCAAAAACTTATTGAACAAACATCATCCAATTAATTCAATGCATATACCAAAAAAGATAAGAAAAAGCATTCAACAGAACACAAAATCACACAACAAATGAACACCAAAATTTTACATGGAAAACCAAATGAGGGAAAAACCAGGGTGAGGATTAGCTCACTATATATATAGTTGATACAAAAACCAGATACAAAAGAGGCTCACTGCCAGATACAAAATCTCACTGCTTACAAGTAGGACTCGCTGTCTAGAATGAGAGGCTCATTACCTATAAAATATTATAGAATATAAATGGATTCATAGCTAGAATATGAACTGGTAAGAGTGCACCTAACAAGTGTTGATTCAGTTCCTTTGATTCTTAAAGAATTCACATGTCAACAGAATAATATTCGCTCTTATTCATACTCACATTCAATCCACACAACTACACACACATATTTTTGTCTTCTTCAATCTCCAAACTACCCAATATATATACCTAACACATCTGCAAGAATCAATTAGGTCGGCCTAATTAGATGCAACACATATTCACCAGAAAGATAATTTTCAGCTTCAGGCACATCCAAAATATTCCCAAAGATAATTCAAGCATGTGAAATGCTACATCATGTTGTCTTGGACCTTATAAGGGTTTCTCATATATCCACAACACAAATTAGTTCATTTTACCACCAACTATTTATTAGGTCGGGCATGGATAGACCTAATAAAAAAATGTAACACCATAGCAAAGCCAACTCGCCATATGATCATATGAGCACACATAATTCTATACTTACAAGATTCCAACATTCAAAAACCACTTCCAAAAATCATGAACAATGATCAACACCAAAGAGGACATTCAGACCAAAATACCAGAGGATGTAAACTTGATCTTCATACTGGTTTAGATTACCAAACCAAACTGACACCTTATCTGACATGCTGACATCGATGACAACACAAAATCTGATCTTCTTCATTCTTCCAACAAGGACACCCCTTTTTTTAATGGATTTGTGGTGGTATTTTAATAATTTTCAATTCTAGATCTTATGCCGGCTTGGTTTATTAGAATTTCCGGGTTAATCCTTAGATTTAGTATAAATATAAGGTAAATTCACATAGTTTCATCCTAAGTGACCTAGCAAGTTCAAGTGATCATAAGAGTAATTTCATAAGAGAATTTAAAGATAATTTTAAAGGCATTCAAGGGAAGATTATTGAAGTTTTATTGAAGAAATTCAAGATCATATCATCATGTCAAAGGCATAGTGCATCAAACATGTGGTTAAGATAATGTGTCTTGGTGTAGTATTCAAGATCCAAGTTAAGCATTGATTCATATCCAATTCAATATCTAGATCTAAGTTCTACATGTCAACTTCATGTTAGTTTGCATATTTATATTCCAAGACATCTTCCAAGGTATTATCATTTCATGTTTCATGTTTCATGCTTCAGTTTCATTGTTTCATCATAAGTTTTAATTACCTAAATGAGGTTTGACTAATACAAACCCCTATCCTCTAACAATCAACAATTTTTTCTCCTCTTTGATGTGTATTTGCAGGTTCATACATTGAAGATCAAGTAGAGAACAAGATTGAAGAAAAATTGTCAAAGCGTCAAGTTGCAAAGTTGTCATCCATATTGCAAGAGCATAAAAACAAGGCTACATAATTCATTTCAAGTTTTTGAGAGTTAAGTATCGAGGAGCTGGAAGTACAGATCTTCAAGAATATAACCCAAATCTCATTTTTCAGAAACCCTAACAAGGACCCATTCGCCGGTAATGGTGAATGAGTCCTCAGTGACCTAAAAATAACATTTTTTCTATAAGGTACACATTGCTTCAGCCTTCCAAAACTTCCCTTATTGTTGCTATAATAGCTAGGAGTGTTGTCTGATTGTTATTTGCATCATATCATACACATAATTGTATGTTTTATGAGGAAAATTGGTGGTTCATCATCTCAATAAATTCATTTCGATAAACCCACTATATTTTTATATAAAACAAGTTCTTCAGTCTTCTTTTTTTTTGCAGCCTAAAGAGCAGTCCCAAATTTTGCACTATTTTTACTACCAAATTATCTCATTCCAAATGCAGTTAAAGAGCCATAAAATTAATCTCTAGAATACTAATCTAGATATTGAGATTTTTCAATAGCAGCAAATTTATGACTGTAAGCTTTAGGAAGGGTTCTAATAATTTTCTTTACCACTTTTGGTTCTTTGACTTTTCCTCCATGACCTCTAATTGGTGCAGGAGCACCTAGGCTAACCTTCATTATTTTGTCATTTTGGCTTGTATCTAACCTTAGCCAAGTTAGAATGTTTCAGAATATTTTTTTTGACCTTAGATGGTCTTGGTTTTGTTTGGGCTAGGTGACCTTAGTCCTTAAGACTAAGGTCACACTATTTGCCATAGTTAGTAAGTTAGATTTCTTAATGTTTATTGTCTAGGGGAGTAGAGTCTTTAAGTTGTTCAAATGCTTAATGAGGTTGTAATGATGCCTTAAGGCCATTTATGGAGTTGGTTCCTTGAATTCTTGAGGGGAGGATGGTCCTAAGAAATAGGCTCAAGGAATGGAGGAAGATGCCAAATGGAGAAGGCAGTTTGCAATGGTGGTTGCATGCAATCCGGTTACCCTTGGATTCCCTTCGGAATAGGAAGTGGAGGAGGAATTCAACCAAAAAGCCTAGAATCATGGAGTGGGCATCCATTATGAAAAAATAATAGAATCATTGAGTAGAGAATAGTGTTTTGTGAAAGGAGTTAGTCATTTTTGTAATAAAGCTTTAATGAATGAGAAAACAAGCAAGTCTGCAAATTCTGTGTTTTCTGGTTGATGCCGATTATTGTTGAGTGTATGTGACTATAGATACTTCAAATGTACTAAATTAATGTTATCATTGTGTTTATATCATAGTTGTAAGTCGTTTCCATTTGTTAATCAAGCTAGTTTAAGTTAGATTTAGTGTTAGTTGAGTCATTTTTGTGGTAGAGCTCCTGCTGGTCCTATCCTGACCAGTTGGTGTTCTCATGGCTCCCCGAAGAGCTCTAACCTTGGGAAACACCTGAGGGAGGGTGTAATGGTAGGGGAGTTAGTAGTGTACATAGTTAGTAGAATTAGGATGCATGACAGTGAGTGGAGAAGCTTCTTATAGTTGCTGATCTCTAGGCAAGCAGGAGGAGCCCGGTTAGAGAGCTAGAGGAGAAGCATTAAGGTTGCTTGTAGGGAAAGGCCATACAGTACGGTTTCAGTATGGTTCCAAGAGGGTTAGGGATAGGTCTTGATGTGATAGGAGGTTAGAGATCTCATGGAGTCATTAGAGTAAGGTTTGAAAAGGAAAACCAGTCAATTCCTAGAAACTACGCTTCCAAACCCTACATACCCTAGGTTATAGGAACGCCCTGTACGGTCACTGTCAGGCCAGAAGAATCATTGGAAAATTTAAAAATCTTAAAAGGGTACTCAAATATGTCTTTATATTTATAGAGTCTTTGGAATTATTTTGCAAACAATAGCAATTTAGGACTGGTAAAGACTACTAGAAATAGGCCTAATTTGAGGTCTTCTAATGGTGGAAACTTGAATCTGACCAGAACAAGGCTCAAGAACCTATGGAAATGGTTCCATTTTGCAATTTTATGAAGGTCCTAACAAGCATGAACACCCCTGCAATGAGGACCAATGGAGAATGAAGATATTCAAGAAAAAGACACTTAGAGTTCTCTAAGTGAGGAGGGAAAGTGAGTAGGAAATTGAACTTGTGAAATGTTGTCTGACCTCGAAGGTGAAGCACAAAGGGAGACCTCTTAGAACAGAGCTAAGGTTGGACTTAGTTGCCAATCAGGACCTAGGGGAGACTAGGCTCCTAGAAGAGACTAGCTAGGTCTCTTAGCAAGGTGCAAGCAAACCGAGTAGCTCATACATCATATTGGTATCAGAGCTTGATCTGATCAAGCTTGTGGTGGATGTTTCAACCTAATGAATCTATGGGAGAGAACACATCTATGGAAGGTGCTACAATGGTGACTAATGATGAGTTAGCCAAAAAGGTAGAGGAACAAGAAGAAGACAACAAGTCTTTAAGAGAAAGGTTGGCTCGAATGGAGCAACTTTTGGATGAAGTCCAAGAAACAACAGACAGAGTAAAAGACAAGGTAGATCAAAAGGAAGAAAAAGAAGAAAGGGAAAAGGAAATAGAATTGCAGGAGTAAGAACACCTGACCCTGTGATTCCTGAAGAGCCTTTCTTAAAATTACTAAAAGCATTGAGTGGCAAAGCTTTGGAAGGTGTGCCACTATTTAGTGGACAAATGGATCTAGATTCAGTTGTGGATTGGATAGATAGCATTGAGAACCATTTTGAATGTGATGGTATCTCAGAGGCACAAAAATTTATAGTGGCCATGTCTAGACTAAGAGTTTTAGCTCTTACTTGGTGGAAGTTTGTGCAAAGTGAAAGAGAAAAGGATGGAAAAGGTCCTATAGTTACTTGGAAAGGTATGGTGAACAAAGTGAAACAGACCTACCTTCTTGATGATTATGAAGTGCAAATTCATAGAAGGAGATACAATCTAAGACAAAAGGATCTAGATGTCCAAGCCTACACCGAAGAGTTTCAAAAACTATGTTTGAGATCAAGGGTGGTAGAAGATGAGAGCATTAAGCTTGCAAGGTACTTGAATGGTCTCAAGTGGTCTATTCAAGAAGACACGAGTTTGGTGAACTTCAAAACCATTTTCCAATGCTATCAAATGGCCTTGAAGATAGAAGAGAAAAGCAAAAGGAAGTAAGAGCAAAACTCCAAAAGTAGAGGTAAAGGAAAAGATGGTAGAGGACAAAGAGGTGGCTATGGTGGAAGAAGTTTTGAAACAAAAACTCAGGGAGACACAAAATACAATGAGTAGCAAGAAGGAAGCTCAAGTAGAGGTGGTAGAGGAAGGAGTTCTAACTCTAACTCTAGAGGAAGAAATGGTGGACAAGGAGGAAGAGGCAACTACTTTGCCAACATGAAATGTTACCATTGCAATCAAATGGGGCACCCGGCTTATAGATATCCAGAGAAAGGTGGTTCTTCACATGGTGGTGACAAGAGAACTACCCTAGTTCATGAAGAATCAAATGCAACTGATAAACATTCTGAGGTTCCATTGCATTCTAAGGAAGGTGAGAATCTCATGATGAGGAGAACTTTGATCAAAGAATCGGTGAAGGAGGAGCCAAGCCAAAGAAGGTGTTTGTTTAGGATAAAGTGTAAGATTCCAGGGAAGGTATGTAGAGTCATCATAGACCCAGGTTCTACTGACAATATTGTGTTAGAGGAAGTAGTCAGCAAGCTGAAGTTGACAAGGATACCCCACACCAATCCTTACAAGGTCACTTGGCTCAATAAAGGACAACATGTGTTAGTGAATGAGCAAGCATGGGTGGAGTTCTCTATTGGGAGGTATAAAGACAAGGTCTTATGTGATGTGCTACCTATGGATGCATGTCACTTGCTCCTAGGTAGACCATGGAAATTTGACCATCAAGCCATACATGATGGAGGAAAGAATTCATATTCTTTCAAGAAAGACAATGTGACTTTCAAAATTCAGTCACTGTTAGAGGATACTGAGGTGAGGATAGCAGGCTCAAACATTCTTGTGGTGAGTGAAAAAGAGTTCTTAGAAGCTTTGGAAGAAGGTGAAGGAGTTGGTTATGCATTGGTGCTAAGACCAAGAGAAGGAGATGAAGGTAAGGTGACCAAGAAGACAGAGTTACCAAAGGAGATTCAAGACATGTTGCAGACTTACAAAGGTGTAGTGAGTGATGGTCAACCAGCAAATTTTCCCCCTAAAAGAGCCATAAGTCATAGGATAGACCTTATCCCAAGAGCTACCCTTCCTAATAAGGCAGCTTACAAAATGAGGAAATTGCTAGGCAAATACAAGAACTTCTAAACCAAGGTCTCATAAAAAAGAGTATTAGTCCATGTGCCATACCCACTATCCTTGCACAAAAGAAAGGAGGAACTTGGAGGCTTTGTACTGATTCAAGAGCCATTAATATGATTACCATAAGGTATAGGTTCCCTATCTCTAGGATTGAAGACCTAATGGATTGTCTAGGTGGAGCTAAGTACTATAGCAAGATAGACTTGAAGAGTGGCTATCACCAAATAAGAATACATGAGGGAGATGAGTGGAAAACAACCTTCAAAACTAATGAGGGTCTATATGAGTGGCTTGTCATGCCATTTGGATTGTCTAATGCCCCCTCCACATTCATGAGGCTCCTGAATGAAGTACTCAAAGACTACATTTGAAAATTTGTAGTGGTGTATCTTGATGATATACTAATCTATAGCCAAACAAGAGAAGAGCATCTCAAGCACCTAGAGCTAGTTTTCTAGAAGCTACAGGAAGAGGAGCTGATGATCAACTTGGAGAAGTGTGAGTTCATCAAAATAGAGTTGGTGTACCTTGGGTTTGTGCTATCTCAAGGAAATCTGCAAATGGATGAAAGCAAAGTGGAGGCTATCATGAATTGGCCTACTCCAAGGACAACAATTGAGGTAAGAATTTTTCATGGTCTTGCACAATACTATAGGAAATTCATAAGGCATTTTAGTGCAATTTGTGCTCCTATGTGAGATACTATTAAGGGAGGCATGAAGACCACATTTGTATGGAATGAGCATGCTAACAAGAGCTTTGAGTTGCTGAAGGAAAGGATATCTACCCAACCTGTTTTAGAGTTGCCAAGTTTTGAGAAGCTTTTCACCATTAAGTGTGATGCTAGCAATGTGGCAATTGGAGTTGTTCTAAGCCAAGAGGGTAGACCGGTGGCTTTTCATTCTAAGAAGTTGAGTGAAGCCAAGAAGAAGTACTCTTCTTATGATCTTGAAATGTATGTATTGGTCCAAGCTCTAAGGAAATGGAGGCACTACTTGCTTCCCAAAGAATTCATTATGTATTCAAACAATCAAGCACTTAGTTTCCTGAATTCACAAGACAAGTTGAGCCATAAGCACATGAAGTGGGTTGAGTATTTACAAGCTTACACCTTCAATATCAAGCACAAGAAAGGTGTCCTCAATAAAGTAGTAGATGCATTGTCAAGGAGAGCTCTCACAATTCAGGAAATACAGTTGAAGAGCATGGGAATAGATCACTTCAAGGATCTATATGCAGATCATGAAGATTTTGCGGACATTTATAAGGTATGTGTGGAATACAAGAACCATTTTCATAGTAAATATGCTGAATATACTTTGCAAAGTGGTCTATTGTTTAAAGGAAATCAATTATGTGTTCCTAGAGGTTCTATTAGAGAGAATTTGATACAAGAAAAGCATAATGGTGCTTTGAGTGGTCACTTTGGGATCACTAAAACTCAAGAACTTGTTCAAAGGTTTTTATTTTGGCCTAAGATGAATCTTGATGCTAGGAGATATGTGGAAAGTTGTGTAGTTTGTCAAATGCAAAAGGCACTTCTTCTAATGCAAGACTTTACCAACCATTGCCTATTCCTACTAGGCCATGGGAATGCTTGAGTATGGATTTTGTAGTTGGATTACCCAAGACAATGCAAGGTATGGATAGTGTTTATGTGGTTGTTGACAAATTCAGCAAGATGGCTCACTTTGTGCCATGTAAGACAACCAATGATGCCAGCCAAATAGCATCTCTTTTCTTCAAGGAGATAGTGAGAATTCATGGGTTACCTATTAGCATTGTATCAGACCGAGACACTAAGTTTATGAGCCACTTTTGGAAAACCCTTTGGCAAAGGTTAGGCACAAATTTGTCCTTTGGATCAGCCTACCATCCACAAACTAATGGTTAGACCGAGGTTGTGAATAGAAGCCTTGGGAATCTACTGAGATGTTTGACAAAAGAGTACAGGCAAGAATGGGATCAGCTGATTGGGCAAGCTGAATATGCCTATAATGACACTATAAACAGATACACAGGGAAGAGTCCCTTTAAAATTTGCTATGGCCTTCATCCTAGAGGTGTGTATGAGCTGAGAACCATGAAGGATGGAGTGAAAGGAAGTGGATATGCTGATGAATTTGCCTACGCTATGCAAGAGATACATGAAATAGTGAGAAAGACTTTGATAGAGAACACCATGAAACATAAAGCTAAGGTGGATGAGCATAAGAGGACAGTCAAGTTCAATGTGGGTGACATGGTAATGGTGCATCTAAACAAGTCAACACTTCAAAAGGGAGTCCCTCACAAGTTGCAAATGAGGAGGATAGGTCCCTGCCCTATCTTAGCAAAGTATGGTGAGAATGCATTCAAAGTGGAGCTACCGGATGATAGTGGACTGTCCCCTATTTTCAATATTGCAGACTTAGTCCATTACAAAGGACCACAGCTAGACATGGATCAGAACCTTGATGAGGTGATCAGGGATGTGGAAAAGCTACACTTACCTACTGCTACAGTCTCAGGACCTGATAGTATACTAGACACTAGGGTCTACAAGAAGACTAGCACAAAGGAATAAAAAGAGCACTTGATCAAGAAACATGGCCAAGATGATGCTGATGCAGTATGGATAAAGGAAGCTAAGTTCAAGAAGATGGGGATTGATCCAAGCCTCATCAATCCAAGGGTGGATTGAACTTTCTATTTTGGGGAGGATGGTGTAGGAGCACCTAGGCTAACCTTCATTATTTTGTCATTTTGACTTGTATCTAACCTTAGCCAAGTTAGAATGTTTCAGAATATTTTTTTTGACCTTAGATGGTCTTGGTTTTGTTTGGGCTAGGTGACCTTAGTCCTTAAGACTAAGGTCACACTATTTGCCATAGTTAGTAAGTTAGATTTCTTAATGTTTATTGTCTAGGGGAGTAGAGTCTTTAAGTTGTTCAAATGCTTAATGAGGTTGTAATGATGCCTTAAGGCCATTTATGGAGTTGGTTCCTTGAATTCTTGAGGGAAGGATGGTCCTAAGAAATAGGCTCAAGGAATGGAGGAAGATGCCAAATGGAGAAGGCAGTTTGCATTGGTGGTTGCATGCAATCCGGTTACCCTTGGATTCCCTTCGGAATAGGAAGTGGAGGAGGAATTCAACCAACAAGCCTAGAATCATGGAGTGGGAATCCATTATGAAAAAATACTTGAATCATTGAGTAGAGAGTAGTGTTTTGTGAAAGGAGTTAGTTGTTTTTGTAATAAAGCTTTCATGAATGAGAAAACAAGCAAGTCTACAAATTCTGTGTTTTCTGGTTGATGCCGATTGTTGTTGAGTGTATGTGACTATAGATACTTCAAATGTACTAAATTAATGTTAGCATTGTGTTGATAGCATATTTGTAAGTCGTTTCCATTTGTTAATCAAGCTAGTTTAAATTAGATTTAGTGTTAGTTGAGTCATTTTTGTGGTAGAGCTCCTGCTGGTCCTGTCCTGACCAGTTGGTGTTCTCATGGCTCCCCCATGAGCTCTAACCTTGGGAAACACCTGAGAGAGGGTGTAATGGTAGGGGAGTTAGTAGTGTACATAGTTAGTAGAATTAGGAAGCATGATAGTGAGTGGAGAAGCTTCTTATAGTTGCTGATCTCAAGGCGAGCAGGAGGAGCCCGGTTAGAGAGCTAGAGGAGAAGCATTAAGGTTACTTGTAGGGAAAGGCCATACAGTATGGTTTCAGTATGGTTCCAGGAGGGTTAGGTATGGGTCTTGATGTGACAGGAGGTTAGAGATCTCATGGATTCATTAGAGTAAGTTTTGAAGAGGAAAACCAATCAATTCCTAGAAACTAGGCTTCCAAACCCTGCATACCCTAGGTTATAGGAACCCCCTGTACGTTCACTATCGGGCTAGAAGAATCATTGGACAATTTAAAAATCTTAAAAGGGTACTCAAATATGTCTTTAGATTTATATAGTCTTTGGAATTATTTTGCAAACAATAGCAATTTAGGACTGGTAAAGACTACTAGAAATAGGCCTAATTTGAGGTCTTCTAATGGTGGAAACTTGAATCCAACCAGAACAAGGCTCAAGAACCTATGGAAATGGTTCCATTTTGCAATTTTATGAAGGTCCTAACAATCATGAACACCACTGCAATGAGCAGCAATGGAGAATGAAGATATTCAAGAAAAAGACACTTAGAGTTCTCTAAGTGAGGAGGGAAAGTGAGTAGGAAATTGAACTTGTGAAATGTTGTCTGACCTCCAAGGTGAAGCACAAAGGGAGAGCTCTTAGAACAGAGCTAATATTGGACTTAGTTTCCAATCAGGACCTAGAGGAGACTAGGTTCCTAGAAGAGACTAGCTAGGTCTCTCAGCAAGGTGCAAGCAAACCGAGGAGCTCATACATCACTAATGGAGCTCACCATTTCATCTACCCTCTGCATATATCTTGTAGTTTTTTCATCTTCAAACATCCGCAAGTTCTCAAATATGGTCTTCAAATTCTACATCTTAGCTTGCTTGACCATATCATCTCCTTCATAGATACTTTCCAACTTATCCCAAATTTATTTAGCAGGTTTTAGATCCATAACTTTTACTAATTTAAAATTTTAAGACTACTCAAGATAGCATACTTATCTTTATGATTTATTTCATAGGCCTTAAGTTTAGCTTCATTGCTTGAACCATTTGTAGGTTTAATATATCTAGTCTGAATTGATTTCTAGACATCATATCCCAGATTCTCCAGAAATCCTTTCATCCTGGTCTTTTAGAATGCATAGTTTACTCCATCAAATATAGGGATCTCCTTCTTTTGTGTCATCCTAGATCTACCTAAAGTGGTTAATATTTTATGCGAGGAACCCTACTCTGATACCAATTGTTGAATGGAAAAGACAACTGATAGTGGGGGTGAATCAGTTGTACCTTAAAACTTCAAAACCCTCATTAACATTCAAATCCACATTCATTCTGGGAAACCCTTAAATTTGTTATGATGAAATAAATTTAAAAGAAAATAACATAAACTTAATAAACTCAACACCATACATCAGAGAAAACTATATTTACATGAAAATCCCAAGAAGGTAAAAACCATGGTGAGGATTATCTCACAATATAAGTAATATTGACACTGAATACAATAGGGCTCACTACCAATAGGGATCACTACCCAAAGAAGAAATGCTCACAGCTAGAATAGAAAATAATATATAGAAGGAATTATATATAGAGAAAAGCATCACAATGTAACATATAATCCACCCAAATGACATCAACGCCTTCATAGTCTAATTGAGGAATTGTAGCCACCTTTTTCTCACTACATGCTGTAAACTAACACTTGAAATCCCACATTGTACTTATAAATTTTTAACTCTATAACTCTACACTTCTCATCATTCACATCTCTCACATCTATCTTCGCATTCTTTAACAATTCAACTCATACTTATACTATCTTCAATCTTGAAAATTTCTCCAAGGTTAGATATGCACCTCGAATGTGAAAATTCAAATTAGGTTAGTTCCAAAACACTTATGTGGTAGATATAAGTGATTTTGGATCACATCGAAATTTAATTGGGACCCAAATCAATAACACCACTCAACCACACACTTCCTTTAACAATATTTATTCTTTGCATGTAGTGTAAACACCAAGTTGGTCATTACCTCTACAAAAACCATTAAAATTTTAAGTGCATGCTTCCTCAAACCCAAGTATGACTTGTGAGCTAGAAACCATGCTCAAACATGATCTAGAATATTCCATGAACATCGTGAAATCAAACAAATACCTTCACAACAACTTCCACCTTAAGAATGTAAAAGTGTGTACACTCAAACAACTCTATCATGCACTGTTACTTGAAAAACCATATTTTGAAGAACAAAACCTCAAACCCTCTTGATTGAGGTAAAATACCAACACCATCAACTCATATTCAAAATTGCAAGACCTAAAAAATAACTACAAAGAAACGTGAATAAAAAACACTTCTCCTAAACACCTCCGCAATGCACAATCACATACTGGTGAACACAAATTATTTTGTACAATTCTCCAACATACCAACTCTTGAATAAAACATCTCTAAAAATCTCTCTCCAAAATATCTAAATCTCATACAAGTAGATATTCAACCTCAAATAAATTTAGAGAAAAACCAGAATATAACTCTATCACCTTGAATACCACTGCAACATACTGTTTCCTATTTTTTTATGAAATTTTCTCTAAATAACTTGGAAACAAAGAACCATAGACACATCCTCATCATCTTCAACACCTCCTCATACATAGATAGAATCTTATCCAATCACTACTAGAGGTTGAAACAAATAGCTTTACTAATGATAAGATAATGAAACTAATTAAAGCATCAACTACCCACACTCTTGAATCAAATACAATAGATATTAATGACAACACCAACTACTCATACTTGCAACAAAACCATCCTATGAAATTTACACTATTATTAATACTCTATCCAATGACTCCTATATGTGTGAGAGAAATTTAATAATATCTTTCCCCATGAGACTTCTCACACATGTGTGAAAAGACACATGTCATAATTTATCCTCCCCATGTATCCTCACACATGTTTGAGAAGATACTTTTCATAAATCTCTTCCCCATTAATCTTCTCACACATGTGTTATAAGATGTAATCTTATTCATTTTATCTAAACAAGAAAATATTATCAATTCAAATAATATGAATCCTTAGAGCACCTAAATCCACCCATCATGAAATGTCACTTGGAATCATTTCCTTCCTCCAATCATTTGATGCATCCCTTTCCCTTGATCTTGACATTCAATCTCCACCTTTGATCTTGAAATAAAGGAAAATAGGTATATATAGGTTAGCCAAGACAAATTTAACAATATGGATTCACCTAATTTCCCCAAGTGTTTCATTCAATTATTATCTTTATAATGCATATATGAGAATAAAAAATTAAACCTAATGAATATACCAATCAAAAGGAAGGTTTTAAGAGGGTCAAATATTGTGTACCTATTGCAAACAATGTTTTTTTGAGCCTCACTAAGGACTCATTCGCCCTATGGCGAGTGAGTTCTAGATAATCATTTTCTAAGTTCTTTTATCCAATGTATGCACTTACAAATCATAATTAGAGACTATCGAAAACCCAGAAATAAAACTTGTAGTCCAGTTTCCATGATTTTGCAAATTTCTTAGCAACTTTGACAACTTTTGCAACTTTTTAATTTTTTTCTCTCCAAATGATCTTCAACCTAAAACCTGCAATCACACATCAAAATGAGAAGAAAAGTTCTGTTCTTTTAGGAGATAGGGGTTTTCCTTTGTCAAACCCCATTTTGATAATTAAACTTTGAAATGAATGAAAGCATGAAAATAAAAATGAATGATCAAATGCAATGTCACAACTCACCAATCCTCAATTGAATCCTTGGAGTAAAAATCAACAAATCAACATGAAGTGGCCTCAATGAATGTAGATCTTGATCATGAACTTTGATTAGAAACCATGTCTTGAATATGCTGAATTGATCTTCAATGCTACATCAACATATTATCTCAACAACATGCATGATGCATTGAATCTTTGATATGATGAAATGGATCTTGATTGCTGCAATAATCTTCAATAATCCACCCTTGAATGCCTTATAAATTCTCTTGATCTCATAAAATTTCATTAGGAATGCTCGCATGAAATTTTCTAGGTGAAACTAAGTTAAATAGCCTTGTATTTATACATAACTTATCATTAAATCCTGAAATTCAAATAACACGAGATGATATCAAATCTAGGATTTGAAATCATTAAAGTACCACCAAAAACATATCCCAAGAGGGGGTACTAGGTCTAAGTGTGGACCCATTCACCATGTGGTGAATGGGTCCTAGCTCACTTAGCTAAGACACACTTTGGAGAATGTGAAAGATCATGTAAAAATAGTATCCTAGGACCTAGTGAGGACCCATTCGCCAAGTGCAAAAATGGATCCTAGGTCACTAACCTAGGACACACACCTTCAAAAATTAAGTGTTGTGTAATATCATTTATGAATTTCAGGCTTTATCCCTTGGAGTCTATTGGAACTATTAAAATTTGATGATTTTGTGCATACCTTTCATTCCCCCTGAGTCTCCATGTGAGGTTTACCTTTGCCACATTTCCCTATTTTCAAGATGCTTTACCCACATTCTGCCCATATTGCCCCATAGAATCCATCGGGTTGTGCATTTTCCATCTTACTAGACCTATCGACATAGGATTGTTTTGGTCTCCCTGACTCGTGTTTTGTTTTCTGCTTGCATGAGTCTATGCTGCCTATCGGCAAGACTCATCCAATGTCACAGTGATCACCGGTCTTCTTCATTCTTCATTTGGCATGACTTTCACACTGTTTCGATGACAGGATGATACACATATCAGAAAAGGCTTTTGTTCTTGATGAAGTGTCATAACAATATCTTCTTGTCTTGCCAACCTGCGTTTGGAGGATTCTTATTGGTAGGAGAGGTGGTCTTCAGTGAGAGTTTCAATGAAATCAAGGTGTTTCACCGACAGAGCAAATCGGGATAAGTCTCAATGAATAAATTAGAGGAATGGATTCATCGGTGTGAGTTTGAGCTATTGGGATGAGGTCTCGGCGAGAGACCTTCGGTCTCGCTGATAATATACAGAGGGTGCCTTTGTCAGTGTAAGATGGGGGTTGTTTTGGCGAGCATGAATGATCTTGGGTGACTTTCGGTAAACCAAAGAGCTCTCTACGTGAGGTCTCTCCAATTGTTGGATGTTATAGCGACATTCATGATGAGCACTCATCAGCGGGAGATACATAATATCATAGCAACTCAAGGATGGTTGGGAGCTTTCGATGGAACACAGGGTGTTCTATTTGATGTCTCCCTGACTGTTGCAAGCTACAGTGAAGCGAACATAAAGGGGTAGGGTGCATTTAAGTGAGAATGCCGATAGGTCACAGCGACTGTGAATAAAAAAAAATGCATCTCGGTGTAAGGATACTTCTTGACTTCAACATGGCGAACAGTTGGTCACGGTGAACATGGGCAGGAGGAATTGACGATATAGTTGCCTTTTGCATACCTGCAGGGATATCTCACCGACTATCTCACTGGTGAATGACAAAAATGCAAATCTTGTGGCCGACATGTAATTTGCTAAATTAACCGTTGCAGGCCAACATTGTTTGAGCCCAAATTTTTTGCTAGGCCAACATGGATTTTCATTATGATTTATTTTCTAATGCTGGTGTATATATATACACGCCAATTGTAATTAAAGAGGAGGAGACTTTAGAGGAGATTTTTAGGATAGATAGATACAATAGATTAGGAATGGGCACAATAGAATAAATTTCTCATTCTGGAGACTATGTGCATGTTTTAAAATGCCGAATTCAATGGGAATCAGCTGGTGTGGCAGGTTATTTTTGGTGTCAATTGTCTGTTGAGTTTATTGAAAAGTATTGCTGAAGATGTCTCCAATTTGATTCTTTCTGGTTATTTAAATTGGCATAACAAGTTTATGTTCAGTTTGTCAATGCACATTTGTTGTATTTGTGTAATTAATTAACTGGTTCTCTCAAGTAGAGATTAAATCCATTTTGTTGATCACAGTAATCAAGGAGATTCATCTGGATTATTAAAGTAGAGCTTAGTAGTCATAATTTTGCATTGTTTATACACGTTATGAACAGATCATATGCCTGCAATTTGATTTTCTGCCAGAACAAGTTGCCCACTTCTGTTTCATTTGACTCTACATACCCAATAAGGCACTGGTCTCTGTAATTTCATTATTTGAATTCATTCAGTTTCTTTATATCAGTTAATTAAGCATTTTACGATTTAGATTAGAAGATTGCTATCAAGTTTGATTTCATTTTGTTCACTGTCATCTGCCATTGTGGACAAAGCATTTCAGAAGGATAATCATAAGATAATTTTGCTCAATTCAAAAGGTACACCTACCTAGGTTTAGCAACACCTAAAGAGTAGAAGGTTGAGTTCTATCGACCTTGTCTATTGCCCTAAAGCATATCAAGAGATTGGCAACCCGTTGAGGCATTCAGCCTACGTTTTTGAGAGCTAACAAAGTCTATAATTAATTAGACTCGGATTTGAATTAAAGGGGCCAATTAAGGCATAATTAACCTTAATTAATTAATAAAGCCATATATTAGTGTGAAAGTGTAAAGGTACAATTTACAACACCCTAAATAAAGCATAATTAATTCTATTTTATTAAAAGGGTCCCTAAACTTAATGTGAATGTGTAAAACACATTACAACACTAAATCAAGGAAACATTGGGTTCATTTATTATTAATTATTTATTCCCAAACTAAGGAAAAAGGGATACTTTTTCTTTAATACACATATAAATTCCCCAAAATCTAAAAATAAGACCCCTTGGAGGTCATTCTCAAGAAGATCTCATGAATTATATTGTTATGTTATTATTTTAAGAGAAACTATATATTTTAAGCGTCCCAAAAAAGAATCAACAACACGTCAAGAGAAATTTAGGGTGCAACTCCTCTCCATCAAGTTATAATGCAAGTAGTAATAATAGGTACCATCAAGTTCTAATGCAAGCAGTAACAATAGGCAAGTTATAGAAGCATTACTTCATGTTTTGTTTCTTTCTTTTCTACTTTATTTTCTCTTTCATAGAGTCAATGATCCATATTATCATGGAGATAGCTATAATGAAAATGAGAGGGTGTAAGGATATCAATAAGGATGGTTATTATATGTAATAATAGTGTTTGTTGGAATTGCAATATTTGGTTATTAATTTAAAAAATGAATTTCTAATATTGTGTTATGCATTGGTGAAAAATGACACAAAATTATGTTGTAATATTTGATATATTTGATTGTACCCATCTATTTTGGATAAAGTTAAGAGAGAAGATAATTATAGTGTTTTTGTTGCTGGAAATTAGGTGGACTTGTATTCAAATAGTGTTCTATTAGGAATAGGAATTTGTATTAATGTGAGCTAACATACAATTTTTTTATGAAATTCTACTCCTAGAAAAATGCTAGATAGTTGTTATTATTGGTGTCATCATTCCAACTAGTGAGACCTTTTAGATAATATTCATTATATGACATCAAATAATTTTTAATATTCAACATCTTCAACTTAAAGCATCATATCAAAATGGTACTCATTAAGATTTTTTTTCAAGGTAGATTTTCTTTACTAGTGATTTTTTTTCTATCAAATTTTATGGGTTTTTGAGAATCAAGGATTGCTGATATTAGTAGAGTATAACTTAAAATATAATATTCAATGCCCCATGAATGTGGTCAGTGAACAACCAAACAATAATGGTAATTAATTCTCCCTTGCTACACAAAGACCCTGACATATGGGTCAAATATTATAAATAATTATACTATCTTGTTATAAATAAACAAAAAATGAGATAGTAGATTTAGTTTATATATAATCAATAACTTCAAAAAGGTTTTTAGCTATAACATGTATAATATTTTTTGTTTCTAATTTAAAAAGTATATATTTTTATTGATTTAGATTCATATTTGTCATTGTTATTTAATTATATTAATTTTAGATGTGACTGTCATGCCTAAGTAATAATTTTTGGAATGTAATTGGGTGTTCCCAAAATATTTTGTTCCACTTTTGGGACATCCTATTTTTTGCTTGAAATCACATATTTTTTAGAAAATTTAATGATTTAAGCCTTGATAGATTCCATGTAAGACGTTTTATTAAATATGGTTAAATCAAACCCCCTTAGATCAAACCTCATTGGATAGAACCCCTCTTGTCCTAAGTCATACCCACAATGGAGTCTCCTCTCCACCTATCAAAATGTTGACAAAAAACTACTTTTTCTTTACCTTTTGGGGGATCAAATGAAGTCATTAAAAAAAAAGAATTGTACTTATGTAGCCCTTATTATAATATTTCCAAAAACTATATTTTTTAAAATATTTATTTTGATTATTATATTTTTTTTATATCTTGTCAATGTAGGTTTTTCACCAAACATACGGTCTTTGTTTCACACAAATAGAAAAATAGCAAAATGGAGAAAAATATTCTAAAAATTATATGTGCCCTAGTTTATTAATGTTCTTATTTAAAAGAAAAATTAGATTCATAGAAAAAAGTTATGGGTTATTAAATACTATTAACTATAAATGACAAGTTATTAAAACTTAAGTAAAAAAAAACACAAATTAATTTTTAATATTTTTAAAAATATATATTTATAATCTACAAAAAAAATATTAAAATTTTTTACTGGTTTAGTTGGTATAGGTGTGAAAAAGAAAAAAAAATTGTGAAAAATGTTGATTTCAATGTCCTACTTTGACCAAAAAATGGAAGACATTATTGTTGATTGACCTAATTTTTAATTCATATTTGTCATTTTGAAATGAATGTAACAATTACATAATCACATGCAAATCTTATTTCATGTCTCCCAAGTTCTACTTTGTATGCCCTTATGGTTGAAAAAAATGAAAACATAAAGCATTATCATGATATTAGAAACAATTCAATGTACACATGTAACTATAAATTCCTGCGCTCATCATGCAAGTCCACATTTTCCATAATATCATTTGTTGCTTGTGAATCGGATTAATAATGCAATCTAGTTTGAATAATTTTAAATTTTTTATGTTACTATCATTTTTTGTTTTGTTTTTAGTTATTAATCATTCATTATAATTATGTAAATTAGTCAAACATGATAGGAATTAATAAAAATAATTCTTCAAATATTAATTTTTTTTTATGTTCATACCTTTTAGTTCAACATAAAACTAGAGGGATCTTGTATGATGTAAATGATATCCTCAAAGAATAACATAATTCAAAGTTTAGTTGAACATTTAGATCATGCATGTTAAAATATTAATGAATATATTTCAAGCATTTGAAGATAAAAATGCAAGGATTTCATTGGATAAAATAGAATTGGAGAAGACAAGTTCAAATTTATGTTAAAGTTTACAATACTCTATAAGTGAAATATGATATTGGAATTTCAATGTCATAATATAAAATAATCAATAACAATAATATGAAAATGTGTGAAGTGAATAATAAAATTTTAGAAAATATACAATCTAATTTTAGTGTCATATTGAATGTTATGAGCATTCATCAAAAAGATGGAAACTATTGTACAAATAAGAAATGGGTATCTTTGTAGATGGTGTTAAAGGAATTCCTAGTAAAAAAATTAAATGGATGTCAAAGATAGAATCTTGAAACTATTCATCTTTTAATCTTGTAATTTGTAATATGTTTGGATACGAAAGATAAAATTCAAATATTTTAATTAAATAATATAAATATACATGAATGAATTACCATTTTTTTTTAATTATGATACATGATGTATATTTTTTAATTTTATATGTCAATATTTTCTATTTATTGTATTTAAATTATATTACTATGTTCAATGGTACATTTTAACCTTATTGTTTTTCACATAGCATGCATACAATTAGTAATATAATACCATGTTAGCATCCAATTGGCTCTACATGTCTGTCTATTTATTGTACATGGTTGCAAATGTATCTATCTAATTATAGAACATAAATTAAAGTACACATTTGAATAATAGCTTCTACTATCAATTTAAGTTTTAGTTTTTTATTCTTAGTGAGTAATATTCTAGTAATAAACAAAAAAATCCTTCATTTTGATCTTCTATTACCTCTAAGTATCTATAAATCTTATATTATTCTTTTAGGCATATTTTTTGGATTCCTATTTGTGAAAACTGTCCTTAAAAATAAAAATATCTAGCCTTGATTTATCCTTTTTTAGGTTTGTCTAAATGTTTGTTATGTCTTACCTCTTATAAAATCGATCTTTCTACACACATTATCCTACTCCTTCCTATAATTAAAAATTATAATCAAAGATATTGATTGATAATTATTATTTATGGGTGACCTTTTATCAATGTGTTCAAAAATTGACTTCATGAATGGTCAATAATGCTTTACTATTACTCTACTATATGAATTGAATTATTCATGACATAGTATTGGTGTTTTACTATATTCCATAATTACGTCAAATATATTATATAGAACATATAATTTTAGTATAATTTTAATAATAAATTCCATTTAGTAGAAAATGGTATAAATAAATTATCAAATTATATATTTGCATTAATATAAAGTTATGTTGGTTGAATTCTTATTTTCTAATTTTATCTTCATTGCACTAAAATTGTTGTAAATTTTATCACCCACTAAGATACAAGTCAATATTGAAGTCAAAAAATTAATAGTTTACATCCTTAAGAAGATTTAAGTATCCTTATTTTTGGGGTGGATGATGTTGAGCACTTCTAGAGACTAAGAGTGGGGGTGAATCAGTCTACACAAAAATTTAACCCCTTTCTAGAACTTGAAACTTTCAGAACAACAAAAAATCCTTTACCATATAAAGATAGAACTTCAAGAAAAGTAGTGACAGAGAAGAATATAGCAATTTGAATATTTAACAACTTCAACAAACTTTACCAAAAGATATAGCAATAATTAGAACTACAACAAATAAAAGGAAATAGAGAACACACACATGCATAAGAAGAACACCAAATTTACATGGAAAACCCAATGAGGGACCAACCACAGTGAGAGATAAATCACAGTATAGGCACACTGCTTTAAAGGATGATATAGACGACTTGATGAGCTGAAGACAAAACAACTTTAAAAGCAAGATATGGTGTTGGAGTGAAAAAGACACTAAGAGGGGGGGGCTGAATCAGTTTCTTTAACAGTTTTGACAAACTTTACTAAATCTGAAATAAAACAGATTTATGCTCTCATTTATCAATGATAAACTCTTTCATGTATTGAATGCAATCACATATAACTGAAATGAGAATTATAATAGTGAAACATAGCATATTAAATCATTCATGTAATGAATCAGATGAACCATAGATAAGAAAAATGACACAAGATATGTCGAGTGAAAAACCTTCCTGGGGTAGAAAAACCACTCGTAAACTGTTGCCTTTCTAGGCTTTTATTTTAATAATCACTTTTGTCAATGCCTCATAGGCTGATTTCTAAGCACCAACTCAAGGAGCACCCACCCCTCTTTTAGAAACACCGATTTCAAGGAGCACCAACCCCTTTTCTATTTTCAGTAAGACATACGATGATACATAGGATCTATTTGTTTCTCTCTTATCTATCAAGTGCCTCTTGACAAACAATACCTAAAATCGTCAAAGTTCCAAAATGAACCTTTAGAATTTCAGTCATTGTCAAGCCTTAAGACAGCTTGATAATTAACTCATATTCATATTTTCAATCTCAAAAACTCAACATTTCTTCAATACAATCACTGTGATGTACTCACACTGATTTTCACTATATTTCTCATACATTTCTCATAGTTCTTAAAAAACAGTTAACACTATCTCACTATTTCTCAAGAATCTAAAACCTGATCTCTCACAATTTTTTCAAGTAACTTAAAAATATTTTTTTCACACTAATTTATCTTCTTACATATATTTCATCATTACATATCAAGTAAATTACAACAATAACTTCTTTCTCATTTTTCAAAACAATAGAGGTTATTTTCAAAGTACCCACTTTTTGTCGAACAACATTGGCAAGTATTAGTATGTGTTTTAGAAAATGTTCAGTCATGGAGGTTTTCTTCTGACAAAAATAGTCAAGGAATATGCATTTTTAGAAAGGAGACTTGTAATACCCCTCCATTTTGATCTATTGTGCAAACTATGTTGTTCCTCTCTATGCTTTAGTTTTGCTTTGTACTTGGACTATGTACTTGATTTCAGTGGATCACTTTTTATCGCAACGTATTTTGATGTGGTGATATTACATTTGAATATGATTATTATGCCATGCTTGGGATTAACACATGTGGATATTTAGCTTTTGATGTTTCATGTTTTCGATTATGCTGCTATGTTAGATGCGTCAGTTAGAACTATTGTATTGGTGAAGAGGACGGTGTCGTATCACTCGCTTGTGAGTGCCCTGCGATCTCATGATTTCCTCTTCACGGTGTGCCTTATTTATGACATATTATTGTATGTGGATATATTATGTGTTTGCAAGTTGATAGGTACATGACATCGACTCCACTTGGTTTCACAGGTTCGAGCGTGTCCATTGCCCAACAACAATCGATTGGGAGATAGTAGCTAGGATTTTCGCGTCGAGTCGTCACCCTAGTTGTTGTGTGTTGTCTGTCTTGTATAATCTTGTTGTTCTGTTTTGCTCCTTTGCCTGTTTTCAGTCTATTTGGGGAGTTAAAATAATATAGGATTCGTGGTTCAATTATTGAATAATTTTAATTAATTAATTGGTATTTAATCTTTAGGTAGATTTAATTATTAATGGATTATGTTATTCATGCTGAAAGGATTAAAATTATTCATTTTGGAAAAAAGCTTGCAATTTGAATTTGAAATTGGAAAATTAGAAATAAAGATTAAAAGTCAAATTGGAAATTCAAAATTCAAAATTCAACAAAAAATAGATATTTTTCCATTTTGAATTTATGATGGTTGTTGAGGATTTTGGGAAGGATTTTTGCATTTATTGGAATTTCTTCACAAATTTGGGGGATAGAGTTTTTTTTGAGAAAAATTGGAAAAGAGAAGGGAAAGATTGCTTGTTTTTGTGGGTTTGGTGGAGAAGCTTGAGGAATTTGAAGTGCTCAAGAGGGTTTCGAGGCAACAACAAACTCTTCAACATACTCCAAAGAAATCAGGTTCACACTTTGTTCAATTGTGATTTTGTTGATTTTAATATGTTGGGTAAAGGAAAGTTAAATTTGCATGATTCATTCAACCCTCCATTGTTCTTGATGTTTTTTCTATCTCTTTGTAGCCTTCAAATTGTTAAATGATTTTTTTAAATCATATTTTATTTATATAGATGAATATAGTTAGGCCTAGGAATTATTTTCATAATTTCTTATAGCAAAGTTATGTTGGCCAAATTTTCAAAAATAAAATAAATAAACTTTTTCCAGAATTTTAAAATTTCTAATTGTTCTACCTTTTCAATTCTGGTTTTTCTATTGAAAAAATTAAAAAATAAAAATAAAAATTTTGACAGTCCCATTTTATGAGGAAATGAAAATTGAAATAAAAAACATATAAAACAAAAAAAAAATGGAATTCAAGAAAAAAAGCACAGTCGAAATTAAACAAAAAAAAATAAAAGTAAACAAAAGTGGGAGGGCTGGGGCTTACCCATTGCCGCCCACATGGGGGTGGAGTGGGAAGCCAAGCTAGCTCCCCGCCGACTGTGGCCCACGTGAGCTACGCAGGCAGCGGGCGCCAACTAGTGGCGACATTGTCGGCGCCGCCTGTGGGGTGTCCACGACGGCTTCTGCCAAACTCTCGCCTCCCCTTCTACTGTGTAGTGGTGGCATCGCCCACTGTGGCCACCAAAAAAAACTTCCTCTGCCACTGTGTGAAGCCCTCCGCGGTTGGTCTAGCACCTCCCTAAATTTTTAGATCTGGGCACGAGTCCCAAAGTTCACGCGACCCAACCTTAGGGTTGGCGTGCAGACCGAGGCTACCCTTTATCATTTTCAATATTTTTAATTTAAAAATATTATAATTTTTGTAATATGATAATATTATAATTATTATAATGTTTTTAAGTTTAAAATTTATTATTTAATATGATTTATGCTCATATGGCTAAATACATGAAATTTTAAATAATATGATTAGTAAATTGAGAAGCTATGGCAAATGTAAATAATAATGTTAACATTATTATTATAATATTAATGTTTTAAAATGAGGATAATATTATATTGTTCAATTATTTAGAGGGGGAAATATTGTCTTTTTATTTGAGTTTAATGGAGTAGAGAATAATATTATATTTAAATGTTGTTGGGAATAAAATGTTTTCTTTAAAGTGACGTAATATATTTTGTTTATTGAATGCAGTGGATATTGAATGATTAGTTAGGACATGGTTTTAGTGAACCCAAATTAGGATTTGATTCCTATCTTTGCATTGATCTACGTGCGTGTCATTGGGAAGTGTGGGGGTTCATGTTTAACAAGTCTTCTAGTTGGGATTTCAGTCTGTGGGTTGTCTTTTTGTGCAGTCAACCATAGATGGCCTTGGGTAGTGCGTAACCAGTATGTTTCCTAGTTATCACGAATGGGAGTGTTTGTTGACTGTATGGAATGGTTAGGGATGTGAAATCCTTGTGTAGAACTTGTGTACCCTTGGGTTGGGGAGTTGTTCCACATGTCATCTTAGAGGAGTGGCTTATAACGGGGGCTGGCACACAAAGTGGTGCCAGGATAACTTGTTGTAAGTTAGTTAATCTAGTCATAACTAAATTAAATGATTAGAGTATCATGTAGCATCAAACATTTAATAAGATAATTATGCCTCGCTCCTTAACACAAGGGCTTGTAAAGACTTGGGTCGAGACGAGAAGGCCTGGAATGGCAAGATCGTTATCTTGTCACCATGAAAGATAACTGATTCCACAGCGGTTTACATGAGGGGTCAGAAGTCGTTAGAGGTTACCAGGATAACCCGAGACGGGGGCCAAGACCTAGGAAGACTCACCAGGATAACTTATGTAACAATGTGATGACACTTCTCCTAGGTCGACAGTATGTTCGCATCAGTGATGCAATTGATTATGTATATCTAGAAGCATTGTAACTCGGTGATTTAATTTTGTTACTGTATTTATTTCAGTATGGTTATGTTAGCCTATGTCTAGTGGTAGACGTCTTTGGTTAGAGATTTTGGTTACTATCTCCTAGCATGGGGGGTGGACCTTTGGGTTCCACTTGGTTGGGTGGCGTGCACCTTACTCCATTGGGTTTTCTCCTTGTACGTGTGGACGAGACTTCCAGTTGGAGAGCTCGTGGTTATTTCAGTTACTGTTACTCTTGTTATCGAGGTGGAATTTGTAATTGTAATCCTATGTTATTGGACTTGCCTCATTCGGGGAATGAGTGATTGTAACCTTATGGTTTATTGAATGGATTAATGTAATCAAAAGACTTATCTTACGCTTGTTATTATTGCATCTTACTTGGAATGTATGCGTTAATGTTTTGATTAATTAATTATCATAGTTTATATTTATGTTTTGTTGAGGTTCTATATAACCTTTTTCTCGTAACCTTAGAGGTTGTTGGCATTAGTTAATTAACTTACTTATTAATTATCCTTTAAAAAAAAAATAAAATTATACCGTTTAAGTAGTTAAATGCAACTTCCTCTAGGGTTGCGTGGCGGGGTGTTACAAGACTGAACCATGTCCACACAGGCAATGCTAATCGAACCATCAATAAATAAATAAATTCCATGTACAATACCCTTGAAAACTGTTGCAACAACAATGTAACTGAAACCTCATAATAGTGCACCCAAAAAAAATTATCACCGAATCCAGGTGAAAGATTGAAAATATTTGTAGGATGAATAATTACCCACAAATCAAAAACACCATCCCTTAAAGTAGGAGCATAATTAATATGATAAAGTATTTTGATATGCATTTTAGATTATGTGAAATTGACATGCATTATTTTTTATGACAAACAAATTACCCCATTTTATCATTTACCAGAAAGAATAAAACACATGTCTTCAACATTTTGTGCCAATAGAAGTAACAATTCCTCAAAAGATAGTTGATAAGGTGAATACATGAGGAGAACGAAAGAGAGTCTGTCATGGAGCTATTTACTAGACTGACAAAGTAGCAGAGAAGCATAGACTCCTTCTAGGTTCGAGCCTTTACCCAGTGACAAAAGACTGACAAGAGTATCGACCATGGAGAGGATTTTGCAGAGAGTCCCATTCGTTAACAAAGAATTGCCAAAAGCCAACAAACACAGTGTAATGACTGAGTAGATTTCTATGGTGGCAGTCGAGATAGGGTTCCAAACCCTCGAGCTGGAGAAGCGCAATAGAATGACCTAATTTCATTTAGCAAGGTACTCGATCACTTTTCCAAGTCATAAGATCATTTCAAGTCCTCAACACCTTCAATTTGACATAATCAAAATTTATCCATGCAATGCATGCTGACAAACTTATTGCATTTGAATGCATACAAACCGTCGATCATCATTGTCAATGTTCAATGATTAAGCAAGTGAAATTCTAACACAATTATGCCTTAAATAATTTGTCATGACCACTTTTAAAACCAAATGTTGATTACGTTATCCATCCTTGTTACCAAGAAATCAAAGCCATGTCACTTTCATAGTGGATTTTAAATAAACATAACCTCATACCTGTTGTCAGCCTTAAGACCTAGTGATTTATCAACCATAAGACGCGATATCATATGCAAATATAATGATCAATTTGTTTACCTTTATTCAAAGTTGATTGCCATGACATAATGCCCAATATATCCAATGCCTTATGAAATGTAATAAAGGCTAATTCCATGCCAAATTCAATATACCATATGCCCAAGCCATTATCAATCTTTTAAGGAAACTTGATAGGGTTTTCTTAAAACTAAAAACCAACTGCATTTGATAATCCCAAGAAACAAGATAACTGAAAGGATTACCTAAAAGAGTTTGAATAGAGAAGCACAACTCTGATATTGTTCAAAAATTTGTATCAATGCCATGATGCTAGAAATTTGAACAAGCCAATAACATATAACCCTATAGATCATTGTAGCACAAAATGTCAAACCAGAATTATACCACCTGAACATGGAAACATTATCCTATAAAAAAGATTCATTATGATCTGTACATGGAGTCAAGAGATCAATGCCATCAAAGATAACATCATAATACTGAAGTAAGTATGCCAATGACAGAATAGAAATAGTGCAACTAAATAATCAACCACAAAGATGCAAAACTGAAACACAATATTGTCATCAAGGACAAATAGAAAAAGAGGGGCTCAACAAACTCCCCCTTTGTCCTTGATGGCAAAAACTGAGCCACCAAGCCAAAATACAGAACCAAAAACAAGAGCTCAACATTCTCCCCCTTTTGTCACAAGGATAAAGGGAAGACAATAGTGAAATTCCATGAAGCTGTAGATATAGCAATGGAGCAACAAAGTATGAGCTACAAGGAGAGCTGAACAAATCCCCCTATCACCAAGATAGAGTATTAAGATAACAAAGATTGAGAGACAACTCCCAATCTAGACCGAAGTCTTTCAAATACTTCTTTAGCCAATGTCTTAGTAAAGATGTCAGCAACCTATGCTTGTGTAGGAACATATTGCACATAAACCTCATTAGCTAGCAACTTTTCATGAAGAAAGTGAAATTTAATAGCAATATGTTTAGTACGAGAGTGCATAACATGATTTTTGGAGATATTAATCGCACTAGTATTATCACACAGAATAGAAACAGGTTTAGGAATTTCAATACCCATGTTAGATAGGGTTTGTGACATCGAGACTACTTGAGTACAACAAGAGGTGGCAGCAATATATTTTTCTTCAGCAGTGGAGAGTGAAACAAATTCTTTGTTTTTGTTGAAAGAAAGCAACACCATTGGTTCTTTTCCTATCATCCAAACAACTAGCCCAGTTAGAATCACTATATGCAATTAATGAGAAATCATTGCTTATGGGATACGAGATTCCATAATCGAGAGTGCCCTGAACATATTTAACAATCCTTCTAACAACATTAAGTTGAGATTCCTTAGGAGATGACTAAAATATTTCAACCATGCAAATAACTTGCATTACATCAGGTCTTGAGGTTGTTAGATATAATAGGCTTCCTATCATTGACCTATAGCTAGTTGGATTTATAGTAGGATAATCATCAACCTTGTTGAGTTTGCAGCCGGTAACCATTAGAGTGCTAACTGGATGACTTTCATCCATTTGAAAAAAAATTAGCATCTCTCTTGCATATTTTGTTTGAGAGAGAAAAATAATAGTTTGAAGTTGAGAGATTTGTAGACCCAAGAAGAAAGATAGCTCTCCCAACATTGACATTTCAAACTCAGATTCCATAGTCTGAGAGAATTTTTGACTCAAAGCAATATTGTTGCAGCCAAAGATAGTATCATCAACATAGATTTCAACAACTAGAATATCATAACCTTCAATCTTAACATAAATATTGTTGTCTACACCTCCTCTAATAAAACCTTTTGAAATTAAATGACTGTCTAGTCTGGAGTATCGAGCTCTAGGAGCTTGTTTTAGGCCACCATATAAATCCTTTTTCAACCTATAAACATGATTAGGATTTTTTTTGCAAATGAACCCTTCAGGTTGTTCTATATAAAATTCTTCATCCAAATAACCATTCAGAAAAGAAGTTTTGACATCCATTTGATATACAGTAAAGTTCTTGAAAGAAACATAAGCCAAGAATATTCTAATGGATTCAAGTCTAGCTACAGGTGCAAAGGTTTCACCAAAGTCAATACCTTCCTGTTGAGAATATCCTTTGCAGACATATCTAGCATTGTTGCGAACAACATGGCCATTTTCATCATGTTTGTTTCTGAATATCCATTTTCCTCCTATGACATTTTTGTCATCTAGTCTTGGGACTAACTCCCAAGTCTGGTTTTTCTCAATTTGATCAATTTCTTCTTGCATTGCATTAAGCCAACATTCATCAGTTAGAGCTTCATCAAAAAAATTTGGCTCAACTTTTGTAATTAAACAAAAAGCTGTAAGCTCAGCTATGTGAGCTTTTTCATCAGAGTTAACGGTTCTTCTCCTTATTTGAAATCCTACAAATTTATCTCCTATAATCAGATCTTTAGGATAGTTTCTAGCAAGATATTTTGAAGGAGTTTTTGTTACACATTTTTCAGGACTAGTTTCGACATCTTTAGAATTTTCTTCAGCTAGTTTAGGACTTGTTGATTCTACTTCAGGCTTTGTTGTTTCAAAGCCTTTTGAATTTATTCCAAGTTCAAATTATTCTTCATCATCATCCTACATAGGTTCAGAATCTAAATGCAAATTTTCATCAAATTTGACATTGACAGATTCAATAATCTTATTTAGCCTATTATTAAAGCATTTATAGGCTTTTCTATGAGTAGAGTATCCTAAAAAGATACCTTCATCAGACTTAGATTGAAAGCTGCCTAATTTATCATCATCTCTCTTGATAAAACATTTGCAGCCAAATATTCTAAAATATTTAATTGAGGCAGATTTACCATACCACAGTTCATATGGAGTAAAATTGGATTTCACTCTTATTTGTACACTATTCAAGATAGAGACAATTGTATGAAAAACTTCTTTCTAGTACATGTTTGGTAGTTTTGCTTCATCCAACATAGTCCTAGCCATCTCTTTTACAGTTATGTTCTCTCTCTCAACAACCCCATTCTGTTGAGGTGTTCTAGAAGCAATGTATTGTCTTTTTATGCCATGTCTTTCACAATAGTCAATGAATTAGTGTGAGGTGAATTCACTACCTTTGTTAGATCTTAGACATTTCAATTTTAAATTTGAATCCCTTTCTACCATTTTTCTAAAGACTTTAAAATGTTCAAAAGCTTCAGATTTGTATTTGAGAAAAGTAGCCCATACCATACAAGAGTAGTCATCAACAAATAGCATGAAATATTTCTCACCATTGATAGATCTAGTCCCTGCAGGATCACATAAGTCTGTATGAACAAGTTGCAGAGGCCTAGTAGAAGAATGTTCTCTAGAGTTAAAGCTTACCTTTGTTTTCTTTCCTTTGAGACATTCTTTACAAATTGCATTTTCAGGTTTTCTTAAGACATGCAAGCCTCTTACATTTTGGTTCTTACTAATCCTAACCATATTGTGAAAATTAATGTGACCTAGTCTCTTGTGCCACAACCAACTTTCTTCAACATGACTCATTAAGCACATACCTTGATTATTTTCATTTCTAGATGTGTCAAGAAGATTGTAGACATTTCCCTTAGTCCTTCTTCCAACAAGAATAGCTTTTCCAAGCTTATTTTTAATCTCACATCCTTGTGAAGTGAACTAGACCTGATAGCCACTGTCACAAATTTGATTGAAACTTAGAAGATTATGTTTTAATCCTTCTACGTAATAGAAATTTTAAATAGGAGTGTCTTCATTTAGAAGAAGTGAACCTCTACCTTTGATTTGTATACCTGAATTATCTCCAAACTTCACATATCCACCTACATAATCTTCAAGATTAGTGAATTTTTCTTTGTCAATGGTCATGTGGTTTGAACAACCACTATCCAGGACCCATAAGTCATTTTTATTGGAGTGGAAAGTAGTTTGAACTAACATAGTCTATTCTATGTTGTGACAGTTTTAAGTTTCCAAACCTTTTTAATTTTCTATTATTTATTTTGTTGATCAGCTTTGCATTGCTTAGAAGAATGACCGATGGAATTGCATGTGAAGCATCTAATCTTTCTAGCAAAGCCAATATTTTTCCTATAACCAAATCTAGGTGTTCTAGGATTTATAAACCTGCAAGAGATCACTTTGTAGCCAAATCTATTGCAGAAATAATAGTACCCATAAAAGAAAGGGTTAGAATTATATGATATCCTATTATTCCTAAAAGGATGAACATGATCCTTATCAGAATTAGGATGATTAGATTCAGAACTATTGTTTCCAGCAACAACATTATCCTTTGCACTATCCTTTGAACATTCACCCTTCATAAATCCAATACTTGTTTTGTCCTTGTTCAATTTTTGTTTACTGAGCATGTCATTCAGTTTAAGAGTACTCTCATACTTCTCAATGGTCTTCCTGAGATCAACAATTTCATGTTCAAGTTTTTGAATTTCTTGATCTTTAAGATTTATAACAATACAAAGACAATCTTCAACTCTCTTGGTTTCTTCAAGTTGAGTTTTCAATGAGACAATTTCAAGATTTGTGAGTTTCTCTTGTGCAAGATCTTGAGCAGAATTTTGTTCTTGAGTAAGCATTTATTTTTTAAGTTTTCTTAGCTATTTTAATGCACATTTTATTTCACCTTCAAGATCCACTTCACCATCTTCAACATCATTGTTGTTAGTACCTTCAGTTTTGCTGAACAGACTCTTCTTCTTTTTGAAGTTGAATTTATGTTTAGGTCTATATGCCTTTTTCTTAGGGAATTTTTCAGATTTTTCGTTGTCACTATTTAGATCACCCTAGGGGCACTTTGCAGAAAAGTGGCCTATTTTACCACAGTTAAAGCATTTGAAGGGAAGTTTTCCCTTATACTTTCCAGACCTCTTTTTGAGCTTCCTAACAAAGTGGGATTCTTTGGAATCAAAAAATTCGGATTCAATAGGCTCATCTTTCTCTTTCCTTATAGTATTAAAGGTAGTTTCTTTTGCAGAGGAATTTTTTTTACTGATTCTCATTTCATAGGCAGTCAAAGTGCCTTGTAGGTTGTCTAAGGTAAGCTGGTCGAAGTGTTTCTTCTCTTCTAGAGTAGAGACCTTAGCTTCAAATTTAGTTGGTAAGGTTCTGATGACCTTAGTTACAACATCGAATTCCTTAACTTCTTCTCCTAGACCCTTCATAGCATTAACAGTTTCATCAACTCTCAAAAATTAATCAGCTACTTTTTCATCGCCCCTCATTTTTATTTCTTCAAACTAGTGTTTTAGAGTGAGGACTTTTGACTATTTTACTTTTCCATTCCCTTGATAGATAGTTTCAAGTTTAACCCAAATATCCCTAGCAGAGTTATAGTGCATGACTTAGATAAAGACATCTTTAGTCAGTGCACACAGGAGAGTATGTTTTTCTCTTACATTAGTTTCATATATTTTTTTTCATCAAAAGTTGTGGGGAAAATAGTTGGTATAGTGTACCTAGTTAACACTATGCTCCATATATTGAGGTCCATAAAAGTTAAATAAGTCTCCATTCTAATTTTCCAAAATACATAATCAATTCCATCAAACAATGGAGCTCTAGTCATGGATGTGCCTTCATGAGCTTGAGACATTTTGAACAGACTCCAAGGCCAGAATCAATCCTAGTTTGGAAAGACCTATCAAAGGACCCTATGCTCTAATACCAATTGTTGGAGTGAAAAAGACACTAAGAGGGCGGCCGTGAATCAGCATTATTAATCATTTTGACAAGTTTTACTAAAACTGAAATAAAACAGATTTATGCTCTCATTTATCAATGATAAACTCATTCATGTATTGAATGCAATCATATATAACTGAAATGAGAATTATAATAGTGAAACATAGCATATTAAATCATTCATGAAATGAATCAGATCAACCACAGATAAGAAAAATGACACAAGATATGTCAAGTGGAAAACCCTCTTGGGGTAGAAAAACCACTCCTAAACTACTGCCTTTCTAGGTTTTTATTTTAATATTCACTTTTGACAATGCCTCATAGGCTGATTTCTGAGCACCAACCCCTCTTTTAGAAACACTGATTTCAAGGAGCACCAACCCCTTTTCTATTTTCAGTAAGACATACGATGATACATAGGATCTCTTTGTTTCTCTCTTATCTATCAAGTGCCTCTTGATAGACAATATCTAAAATCCTCAAAGTTCCAAAATGAACCTTCAGAATTTCAGCCATTGTCAAGCCTTAAGATGGCTTGATAATTGACTCATATTTTAGATTTTCAATCTCAAAAACTCAACATTTCTTCAATACAATCACTGTGATGTACTCACATTGGTTTTCACTATATTTCTCATACATTTCTCATAGTTCTTAAAAAATAGTTAACACTATCTCATTGTTTCTCAAGAATCTAAAACCTGATCTCTCACAGTTTTTCAAGTAACTGAAAATGACTTTTTTCACACTAATTTATCTTCTTACATATATTTCATCATTACATCTCAAGTAAATTACAACAGTAACTTATTTCTCATTTTCCAAAAGAATAGAGGTTATTTTCAAAGTACCCACTTTTTGTCAAACAACATTGTCAGGTATTGCTATGTGTTTTCAAAAATGTTCAGTCATGGAGGTTTTCTTCTGAAAAAAATAGTCAACAAATATGCATTTGTAGGAGAGACTGAATCCTGTCCACACAAGGAGCCTGCATAGGAAATGCTAACTGAACCATCAATAAAACAAAAAATACTCCATGTACAATACCCTCAAAAACTGCTGCAACAACAATGTAATTGAAACCTCATAATAGTGCACCCAAAAACAATTATCATCGAATGCAGGTGAAAGACTGAAAAGATTTGTAGAATGAATAATTACCCACAAATCAAAAACACCATCCCTTAAAGAAGGAGCAAAATTAATATGTTAAAGTAATTTAATATGCATTTAAGATTATGTGAAATTGACATGTATTATTTTTTACCACAAATAAATAACCTCATTTTATCATTTACTAGAAAGAAGAAAACACATGTCTTCAACATTTTGTGCCAATAGAACTAACAGTTCCTCAAAAGAGAGTTGATAAGGTGAATACTTGAGGAGAATGAAAGATAGTCTATCATGGAGCTATTTACCAGACCAGCAGAGTAGCAAAGCAACACAGAATCCTTCCAGGTTCGAGCCTTTACCTAGTAAAAAAAGACTGACAAGAGTATCAACCATGGAGAGGATTTTGCAGATAGTCCCATTCATTGACAAAGAATTGCAAAAATCCATCAAACACATTGTAATGAGTAAGTAGATTTCTATGGTGGCGGCCGTAATAGGGTTCCAAACCCTCAAGCTGGACAAGCACAATAGAATGATCTAATTTCATTTAGCAAGGTACTCGATCACTTTTCCAAGTCATAAGATCATTTCAAGTCTGCGACACCTTCAATTTGACATAATCAAAATTTATCCATGCAATGCATGCCGAAAAACTTATTGCCTTCGAATGCGTATAAACCGTCGATCATCATTGTCAATGTTCAATGATTAAGCAAGTGAAATGTTGACACAATTATGCCTTAAATAATTTCTCATGACCACTTTTAAAACCAAATCTTGATTACCTTAGTCATCTTTGTTACCAAGAAATCAAAACCATGTCACTTTCATAGTGGATTTTAAATAAACATAACCTCATACCTGTTGTCAGCCTTAAGGCCTAGTGATTTATCAACCATAAGACCTGATATCATATGCAAATATAATGATCAATTTGTTTACCTTTATTCAAAGTCGATTTCCATGACATAATGCCCAATATATCCAATGCCTTATGAAATATAATAAAGGCTAATTCCATGCTAGATTCAATATACCATATGCCCAAGCTATTATTAATTATTTAAGGAAACCTGATAGGGTTTTCTTTAAACTAAAAACCAACTGCATTTGATAAACCCAAGAAATAAGATAACTAAAATAATTACTTGAAAGAATCTAAATAGATAAGCACAACTCAGATGTTGTTCATAAAATGTTATCAATGCCATGATGTTAGAAATCTGAACAAGCCAATAACATATAACCCTGTAGATCACCATAGCACAAAATGTCAAACCAAAATTATACCACCTGAACATGGAAACATTATGTTGTAAACAAGATTACTTATGATTTGCACATCAATTCAAGAGATCAATGCAATCAAATATAACATCATAATGCCGAAGTAAGTATGCCAATGAAAAAGTAGAAACAATGCAACCGAATAATCAACCACAAAGATGCCAAACTGAAACACAATATTATCATCAAGGACATATAGAAAAAGAGAGGCTCAACAATAGGGACTTGATGAGACTCATTGTCTCAAAGAAGGATACGATATGATTTAGAGAGAATTAAAATGATTTTCCAACACAACTCTGTCGACTGAGGCTTTAAAACACAATTCATCTTTCCTTTCACAATATTTAGCACTATCTCTACTAGGTATTTAATAGAATTTGTGCACACACTTATTCATACTTATAAACTTCTCCACTTTGTTGCATCAAAAATGATCTTGTAGTTATATCCACCACAACACTTCATTTCTTCAATTAGGTTAGCCATGAAGAGAATAAACAATGAATTCAACTGGTTGAACACCAAAAACATAATGCAGTCATATCCTGAAGATAGAGAGGACAAAAAACAACCTTGTAGCTTCTTCCAATGTGATACAAAAAATTTACTCTCAAGCAAACATCAACGTAAGTCAACATTAAGGAAACGTGTGGATGAAACATTTTCGCACATAACCAGTCAACCCATAAACATATTTCTTATTGAATTAACATGATGTGGTCCCAAGCATGATATTTTAGGACCCAAATCTATCAAAACACATCTTCCATTTCTAGAACAACCCCCTAGACACACAACACAAGCAAAGGAACAAGCCTTTTCAGCCAGATATTCATAAAAGACCAAGAAATCCAACTCAAGATATAATGTGACACCAAAGAGGCTAATTAGAAACATGAGGATCACATGGAAATATTCCTTGAACATCCAACATCACTTCCATAAACTTTATCCAATAAATATGTAGTGCATAATGATGAGATATAACCTTTTTATATCAACTTGTGGACAACTTCAACACATGGAATTGGAACTAAGACATTGTACAAATGTTGAGAGAACATTTACCAAGCCTTAGGATAAAAGACATCAATACAAAGAAATACAAAGCAGTTCTCAAACTAGTCTAGACAACCAATAACACTACCAAGCATATGCAATTCACAAATATCTCCTCAGCAACATAGGTGACCTAAAATGATAGGAGTGCAACATATACATAATATTGAATTTGAATACAAAACCAAAAGATAAAAGAATAAAAAATGAAGGAATGTGGAGCATTCTCTTAGAAAAAATTGAATGCCTCATTCAGGAACAAAATCATTCAAGTAACTTGCAGAGGCAAGAACTCTATTTCAAAAACACATACTTCATTAGTAACATCAAGAGAGAGTATAATACATACTATATACCTTCAAGAATATCTCTCCACTATTATTCATTCTTCTAATACTTCTCTTAATATGTCATTATGAAATCAACATTGTTGATAATAAACATTAACAATTCTCCTTTGATAAGGCATGATATCCAACCATGAACTTCATCACTTCTTCTTTGATAAGACATGACATCAATCATAAAATTCATCAACTCTTCTTTAGATAAGGCGTGGAATCCATCCATGAACTTCATCACTTCTTCTTTAGATAAGTCATGGCATCCAACCATGAACTTCATCATCATTGTTATTCCAAGTTGAATATAACAATGATAGCTAGTTCCAAGGACTAACCATCTTCCAATAATCAATGTTGACATAAATGATAATCACATATAGAAATATTTGACATGAGAGACAATTATAAAATAGTGTTGACACAAAATATAGCAATTTCCAACAATCTCCTTAGTGTTGACATCAATGACAACCATTAGTGTTGGTATCAATGACAACAACTTCCAACACAACCATTAGTGTTGACATCAATGACAAAAATTGCCAACAATATCCCCCTTTAACATTGATGGCAACACACACTACTCACTCTCCCCCTTCCACATCAAGGACAAAAGGAAATATATGTTTGTATAAAGAAAAAACCTATTTTGACTTTTAGGGACAAATGGAAAAAATATCTTCTATTGAGATAGTAGTACATTCTCCCCATTTGACCAATAACAAATCTTCTTCGAGCATTTATTCATTCAAAAAAATTACACAACTTCTTCAAGACTACCCCTTTCTAATAGCTCCCCTAAGAGTTAGTTCTCATCAATCCAAGGATACAAATTTGACATGAATTTCTTCCCCTAGAAAGATGCACCATCTTATCCATCTAGTTATAACAAGGAGGAGCAATAACCCCTAGCTTCTATCAAAGATACTCAAAGGTATCCTTTGAAAGTGCCTTAGTGAAAATGTTTGCAATCTAGTCCTTGGTAGGAACATACTCTATTCTAACTTCATGTTTTACAATCTTCACTCTTAGAAAGTGATATCGGATTGAGATGTATTTAGTCCTTGAGTGCATTACCAGATTCTTGGAAGCATTGATAGCACTTGTATTGTCACACAATATAGGAATAGGTGAAATCATCATACACCACCTTCACATCCTTCAAATTATACTTCATCTAAAGAACTTGAGTACAACAAGATGTTGCAACAATATATTCTTCTTTTGTAGTGGACAAGGACACTCAATCCTATTTTTTACTTAACCATGAGACCAATCTATTTCTTAAGAAGAATGCACTTCCACATGTACTTCTTCAATCATCAACACAACTGACCCAATCAACATTAGTATAGGAACTCGGAGAGAAATTTTGATCCTTGTTATACCATAGGCCATAATCTGGAGTACCCTTCAAGTATTTGAAGATTGTTTTTATAGCCTTCTCATGCTCGATTTCTTAGGATTGGCTATAAATCTGACAACCAAACATACTACATGCATGATATCTGGTTTGGAAGTAATTATATACAAAAAACCTCTAATCATGGATTTGTAATGAGGATGATCAACCTCTACAGACTTATCAAATTTTCTCAAGTGACAACATATAACCATTGGAGTACTTCCTAGTTTGGAGTCTTCCATTCCAAATTTCTTTAACATCTCCTTGACATATTTATCTTGAGAAATGAAGATGTCACCATCTTGTTGAATAATTTGAAGCCAAAGGAAGAAGGAAAAATCACTAATCATTGACATCTCAAATTATTTTTGCATCTCTTCTGCAAAATTCTTGCACATTTCATCATCTTTACCAAAGATGATTTCATCAACATATACAACCACAATCAACAACTTATCTTCCTGAACCTTAATGTACAAATTACTTGAAAGGAAAAATAAATGAACAATGGAAAGTACTAAATAATGAGCATTATTTGAAGGAAAGAGATTACCAAGAAATAGAGAAGCCAAACCAAGCACAACCAAATACAAAGGAGACAATAATTTGATAAGGGGAAAAAGAAATAAAAAACACCAATATTATGAATGGAGGAAAAATTCCATAGAATGATACAAAGAGAGAGAGAGCACTTATGCCTTAAGCTTTCTTGCTTTAAAATAAATAATGAGGAAACACACCTCAATAAATAGAGGTGAGAAGAGGAGTTAGAATGTAACTCCCAACTTAATGAATGCCACCATTCATCGATGTGTCAAGAACCTCTTAAGGAGGTGGCTACAAATATTCCTTAATAGAGGAGTTAAAAAATATAATGAGTCATCCTCACACATGTGTGAGAAGACAAAAAGATAAAAGACTTGTAGGGATTCCTTTGGAATATTCCTACAAGTTAATAAATTATTACAATTAAATAATAACCTTTACCAAGTAAGAATTAATCTTCTAACATCCCCCCTTAAGCTTTACTTGGGGAGGTTACATCAAACCCTTCAATAGGTTTTAATCCAAGATACCATGAAAGGAAAAATAAATGAGAATTGTTTGAAGGAAAGAGATTACAAAGAAATAGAGAATCCAAACCATGCACCACTAAATGCAAAGGAGACAAGAATTTGATAAGGGGAAAAAAAAAGAAAAAACCCCAATGTTATGAATGGAGGAAAAATGCCTAAGAATGATACAAAGAGAGAGAGAACACTTAATCCTTAATCTTGCATGCTTAAATATGAAGAATGAGAGGAGAGGAACCTCAATAAATAGAGGTGAGAAGAGGATTTAGAATTTATCTCCCAACTCAATGAATGCCACCATTCATCTATGTGTGTGCAATGTGTCAAGAACCTCTTAAGGAGGTGGCTACAAATATTCCTTAATAAAGGAATTAAAATAAAATGAGTCATCCTCACACATGTATGAGAAGACAAAAAGACAAAAGATTTTTAGGGATTCCTTCGAAATATTCCTACAAGTTAATAAATAATTACAATTAAAGAATAACCTTTACCAAGTAAAGATTAATCTTCTAACATCCCCCCTTAAGCTTTACTTGGGTAGGTTGCATCAAACCCTTCACTGGGTTGTAATCTAATATTTTTACAATGAAAGAGAAATTTATCTTTACAAAGAGCTTTGGTGAGAATATCTACAACTTGATCTTCACCTTTACAATACAAAAGAGACTTTTTCTTGTCTTCAATTTTCTCTCTAATGAAGTGATGTTGAAGAGAAATGTGCTTGGTCTTTGCATGAAAAATTGGATTATTTTCCAAAGCAATAGCACTTTGATTATCACAATACAAAGGAGTAGGGTCATGTTGAGGTAGACTCAAGTCTTCAAGTAATATTCTTAACCATAGTGCTTCTTTGGATGCATTAGTACAACCTTCATATTCAACTTTTGTGGAACAAAGAAGTATATTTTTGTTTATTACTATTCCATGAGATTGCACCTGATCCAACAAAGAAACAATAAGCACAAGTGGATCTCCCATCATTGGGATCACCTCCTAAATCTGAATTAGTATAACCTTTTAAAGAAAGATGACAATTTCCATCATAAAAGAGACCAGGATTAAGAGTACCTTTAACATATCTTAAAATTATTTTTGCAATTTAAAAATGAGTTTGTTGTGGTTTAGACATAAATCTAGAAACCAATCCAACACTATAATAAATATCATGTCTAGTAAGAGTTAGATAATTTAAACTTCCTACTAATTACCTATATAAGGTAGGATCAACAAAAGGAGTTTCCATATCAACCATTAATTTAATTCCTAATTTACAAGGAGTAGAAACACACTTTGCATCATTCATTTTAAACTTATATAAGAGATCTTGAGAATATTTATGTTGAGAAAGAAAAATACCTTTAGGTGTTTTCCAAATTTGTATACCAAAAAACAAATGTAATAGGCCTAAATCAGTCATTTGAAATTGTTGATTGAGTTGAGACTTAACATCACTAATCAAATTTTTAGAACTAGAAGTGATGATTAAATCATCAACATATAAAATAATACACAATATCATTTTCACTATGCTTAATATATAAATTTGGATCATTTTTACTTCTAATGAAACCTTGAGATAGAAAGAAAGCATTAATTTTGGAATACCATTCTCTAGGAGATTGTTTTAAACCATAAATTGATTTCTTCAATTTGCAAACAAGATGTTTATTACCTTTCTTAATGAAACCCAAAGGTTGAGACACATAAATTTCTTCATGTAAATCACCATTTAAAAAATACACTTTTAACATCCATTTGATGAATAGGCCAATGCCAATGAGAAGCTAAAGCAAGAACTAATTTAATAGTTGGAATTTTATCTACTTGATCAAATGTTTCATTATAATCCAAGCCTTCATTTTAAATATCAAAGGACATTGAAAAAAAGTCCTAAAAATGGTATAAAAACCATTTTGCCTTCAATAAAATAATGAAACATAAAAGCTTCAAGAACTTGATCCCCATCAATTAAGAAAATAGATCTAATTTCATCATAAATAAGTGCATACCATAAAATTGGATGGAAATATTTTCCCTGGGTCCCAAAAAACCTCCAATAAGACTTGATAATAAATATGATTCATTATAGATAGGGCTCCCTATGCAACATTACTGCAAATGTGTCTAGAGCATAAAATATATATACAAAGGCTCCATTGAGACTTGATAAAGTGATTAATTTGCAAAAAAGAAATATAGATGGAATAACTCCATCAAGAAGGAAAATACTCCAATGAGTTTTTAATTTTCAAAAGTATATAGATGAAATAAATCCATCAAAAAGAGAAATTTACCAATAAGGCACAATATGAGATTAATGAGACACAATAAAATATCAAATTAATTTGATCAAAACAACATAATTGTAGTTCAGAAGGAAACACTAGGTTTGTTTTAAATATTGTAATAGATCAAAAACCACAAATCAAGCCACCTTAAGCTATAGAAATTAATATTAAAAAAGAAATTGTGATGGAATAATGGGAATTGCATACTATGAAGTGAAGGATTATTAAGTATAAATAAGTCATAAACGATATTCATGCATTCATGACTACATGAATATCTCCTTTCCATATTCCAAATATAATTGAATAAAACAAGTACACTATTATTGGGTTGATCAAGTCCAATAATAAAGTACATGTGTAGTTATTTTAAAAATAATTTTTTTGGGAATTGTTTTGTCTAACTTAGCATTAGCAATGACCTTGTTTTGGATCAATAATATAGCACATATCTTTGTAAAATTCTATTTTATAATCTTGAAAAAACTTAGCAACTAAAGCAAGTTAGTCTTTAATTCAAGAACATATAAAACATCATGCAATTTACCATTAGGAACATTCACATCTCCAATTGCTTCCACTTTACAAGTATGATTATTAGCAAGTTGAAGAGGAACATTAGACAGATCGGATTGCATAGACTCAAAAAGCTTCTTTATGTGAAGTAACATGTTGAGATGCACCTGAATCAATAACCCATTCAAGAGGTTGAGAAACATTAAAACTACAAGTAAAATCACGTCTAGATTGATTAGCATTGTTATGAAACTTATTATTATTAGGTTTATTTTGGTTGATTATTTTGCTAAATAGGCTTTTTCTCAATTTTCTTTTTAAAACAAGTATTTTTCCAATGACCATCCTTATTACAATAAGTGCAATGAGGCCTTTTAGAAGAAGCATTCTTCCTAGGATCATTGCCATTATTATAATGAGGTTTATTATTATAATATTGTTGTTTAGAATGGGGCTAAAAAAATTCTTATGATTAAACAAAAAAGCACATGTTCATTAGACTTAAGATTTCCAAACTGAATTAACTTAACTTCTTCTTGTCTTAATAAATTACAAAAATTGTTATAAGTTAATTGAGTAGCTAAAGAAGGAATAGCTAATTGAGCATGAATATTAGTAATAAATTGTTGAAATTGTCTAGGAAAACATTTTTTAAGAATAAGATGAAGTAATCTAAATCTTCTAATTTTACTCCTAACCCTTGCAATTGACTATTTAAAGCATCAAAATTTAATAAAAAATCATGCATAGATTTAAAATCAGAATACATTAAATCTTCAAGTTGATCTTGAAATTGATTTTTTCTTGATTCATTTGAACTATCATAAATAGTCTTTCAAACGAAAAATAAAAGAGATATGAGTTTTTCAAGAATGATAGTTAGAACTAGTTAATTTAATTTCAGGAATTAAAGTTGACACGATTGCAATAAAAAAAATAAAATCACAACTTTATGAGAAAAGTAATAACTATTGTAAATATTTGCTTGAAAAAAAAATGCCCCTCTTGATTGAATTAAATATTAAAAAAATAACCTTTTTTATAAATAAATTGCCTAAAAATAAAATAAACCCCTTTAAATTAAAATATTAAAAAAATAAAAATAAAATAAATTAAAATAAATTTATTATAGATATTATACCAAAATTTAAAATAAAATTATATTAGTTTTGAAAAAATATTAAATTTATAAATATTTTAATAAAATTTAAAATTAACTTAAGCTTGAAAAGTTTTAATATAAAAAAACTTTATAAAAGCTTTATTAAGGTTAAAGGAATTTTTTTATTAAAAGAACTTTTAATTTTACCTTTAAAATTTTATAAATTAACAATCATACTAAAAGGATAAGAGATATTTTAAAAACTATTAAGAAGAATACGAATAAAGAAAAAGTAAAAGAGTTAAAAAATTTAAAAGTTGATTTGGGCGGCAACTTGTTTAGGGTTTTAAGTTTTGAAAATTATTATAAAGAGATATAAGATGACCCAAAAATGGGCGAACAAATAAGGAGAGAAAATTTTAAGTAAAAAGGTGATGCAACTCAGGGCAACAATGGTTTACAAGGGTGGTGTGGTGGGGTGTGGTGGGAGATGGACCAGGCGGGGTGGAAAGGAGGCTGAGGGGCAGCCAAAAAAATTAAGATTTATATATATATTTTTATTTTTTTTATTTTTTAAACTTCTAAAATGCAACTATCAGAGTGCTGAAGCCCTCAAAGCAAATAGAATTTTTGATTTTATTTATTTATTTTAAAATATATGAAAAAGTTTGTATTGATTGATTATTTTAATAAAAAAATAAACATGCAAATTTAAATATAATATGCAAAAATAATGGATTTTTTTTAGATTTAAATTGATATTTAGCAAAAAGCTTAGAATTTTTTTATAAATTTGCAAAAAAGCAGATTAGTTTTTTTCTAAAAAGAATTTTTGAACTAGGATTAGATCCCCAAAAAAATTTGGTTTTTTACAAAATGTAAAATATAGTAATTTTTTACAGTTTTCTTCTAATATTGCAAAAAGATTACAAACTAATGATTTTATGCAAAAAATAAAACATGCATACAAAATATATTGTAGAGATTTGAAATTTAAAAAACTTAGAAATATTAAGATAAGAAATCCTACACAAGGGTTAGAAAACTTTGAATTGAAATTTAGAAAATAAGATAAACCCTTACTGGGTTTTCTAACAAATTTGCAAATAGATATTAAAAACAAATTATTTGGAATATGAAACAATAGAAATCTATGATTCTTGAAAAATAAGAACTAGGTTAGAAAAACAAATATCAAACAAGAAGCAAGATTAGACTTTTGGCTTTTCTCTTTTTCTCTTACGATGGTGTGCTTCAATTAAAACTTGGTAAACCTTCAACAATGCAGCTCACAATATTAGTAATAACCTAGCTTTGATACCATGAAAGGAAAAATAAATGAGCAATGGAAAGTACTAAGTAATGAGCATTGTTTTAAGGAGAGAGATTACCAAGAAATAGAGAAGCTAAACCAAGCACCACCAAATGCAAAGGAGACAAGAATTTGATAAGGGGAAAAAATAAGAAAAAACCCCAATATTATGAATGGAGAAAAAATGCCTAAGAATGATACAAAGAGAGAGAGAGAGAGAGAGAGAGAGAGCACCTAAGCCTTAAGCTTTATTGCTTGAATATAAAGAATGAGAGGAGAGGCACCTCAATAAATAGAGGTGAGAAGAGGAGTTAGAATGTAACTCCAAACTCAATGAATTCCACCATTCATCTATGTGTGTGCAATGTGTCAAGAACCTCTTAAGGAGGTGGCTACAAATATTCCTTAATAAAGGAGTTAAAAAATATAATGAGTCATCCTCACACATGTGTGAGAAGACAAAAGACTTGTAGGGATTCCTTTGGAATATTCTTACAAGTTAATAAATAATTACAATTAAAGAATAACCTTTACCAAGTAAAGATTAATCTTCTAACATTACTATATGCATTACCTTTCTTGTATCCTTGTTGAAGTAGGTACTTATCTAGCCTAGCATACCAAGCTTTGGGAGCTTGCTTGAGACCATATAGAGCTTTCTTAAGTCTATGAACCATGTTCAAATTCTCTGATAACTAGAAACCATCTAGTTGCTCACTCTATACCTCTTCTTCTAGATCACCATTCAAGAAAGCTAACTTGACATATATTTGATATACCTTGAATTTCTTATGAGAAGAAAGAGAAAGAAACATTCTTATTGCCTCTAGTCCGGCTCCCAGATCAAATATTTCCTCAAAATCAATACCTTCAACTTGTGAATAGCCCTTGCAAACCAATCTAGCTTTGTTCCTTACCACCTCACCATCTTCATTCAACTTGTTTTGGAATACCCACTTTGTTCCTAACTTATTCTTATTAGTAGGTCTAGGAACTAATTCCTAAGTTTGATTCTTCTCTATTTGATTCATTTATTCCTCCATTTCCTTTTTCTATTTTTTATATTTTCTAGCATCAACAAAGTTCTTGGGATCAACTTTTGACAAGCATAAATTCACTTCCTCATTTGCACTTGCAAATTTTATCCTAGTCAGTACACCTTCATCTTTATTTTCAATGATATGATCTATGGAATGATTCTTGTGAACATATTTTTTTAAAGTTTTGGGAGTCTTTAAGTTGGTTTTGATTCCTTCTCTTCTTTCTCTTCTATTTATTCTTATTCTTCTTCTTCTTCTTCTTCTTCAATCTAGGGAAGCATATAAGATCTAGAAACGTTAGGTTCATGAGAGATTTTATACAATTCTTCATTTACTTTGACATAATTTGTACTTTTAATAATATTCCTTAATCTCTTGGTGTAGCATATGTATGCCTTTCTTTTGGTAGAGTAACCAAGAAAGATCCCTTCATCACACCTAGAATCAAACTTTACAAGGTCACCTTTGGTAGACACATAGGAAAACTGATAGGGGGGACTGAATCAGTTATACATTAAAACATTCAAACCCCCATTAACCTTCAAATCCTTATTATGCATCAAAATGAATGTAGACTAGTGAAACATAAACACATTCATAACCAAACACTATAGAACACCATATTTATATGGAAAACCCTAATTAGAGAAAACCTTAGTGAGGATTAACTCACATATATATGAATAACACTGATTACAAAAGGCTCATTACTAGAAGGGCTCACTTCACAAAAGAAATTAATTGCTCACTAAGGACTCACTATTCAAAATAGAAGAGAATAGAAGAATAATGTTAAAGGGAGGTTCACTAGCTCAAAGCAAGAAGAAGATCCACCACAACAAACCTACACCATTTGCAACCTCTGGCTCACTACCTCTAGCAACTTCAGGTACACTAAAAATGTAGACATCTTCTTCTCACTAACTTCGGTAGCCTTAGGTGTTTAAGATCACATTTAGATCACAAAACCTGATCACATCCACATTAATTCACACCACACACCATCTACAATAATTGACCTTGCTTATATATCCTTTGTAACCTAAAAAAACCATATTTAGGTTGGCCTTAATGAAACGTATACACCTCAAACACGAAACCACCAAATAGGTTGGGACCAAAAAATTCCACAATGGAAAGAAGTGAAGGAAAACCAAGAACCAAATCTACACTGACACATAACACCAAACTTCAACAATACATGAAGCACATCTGCAAGTAACACTAACATGCCAGGTCAGTGAAACCTACATTAACACTATCAAACAATCAATCCACTCTTCATCGGATCCAAAAACACCCTACAGACCATGAAACAACATCACACAACATCCTAGAATATTCAACAACATTGCCACAATCACCTGAAACTAAGAATGCTATCATCTTGTGAAACCAACCACACTGCCACAAACATACAACTCACTAACCAAACTTGATGAACAACTGAACACCAAACACTCCAAGCAAAGGTATATATATAGACACTATTAGCATGATCCTAAGTCTGCAAGACAAGAAACCTCAATGTGGATAAATGTGGAGCAATTCCATTTCTCCCAGACAACCTTCTTCATAGGAAACACACTTTCAGACATAATCTTCCACTATTGCATGATCTAGATCCTAAAACTTTGGATATAACACCTCTGAACACCTCTTCTCATCTCATACAAGTTGCACAAGGACATCTTCAACCATGAAGAAATGCAAAGCACAATGCAAAACAAAACTTGGTCACTTTACACACTCTCCATTCAAATTTTCTCAAAATCACTTGGAAACCAAGTGAACCAGTTACATCAGTAGCACCTGATCAACACAACAAAGACCTTCTCATCACAACCACACTGGAGGTTGGCATAGGTTGACATCAATGAAAATGATAAATATAACAAAGTGAAATAATGTCCAACAATCTCCCCATTGACATCAATAACAACACTAATCTCCAACAACCTTTGAATCTCTTTTGATTTACCATTTCCTGCCAAATATTATGAAATATCTAATAGTAACAGGTTTTATATACTACAACTCATAAGGGGTCTTATTTTTGTTGGCCCTTAGCTGCACTCTGTTAAGTAGATAAACAATAGTGTGAACTACTTCCTTCCAATACATATCTAGTAGGTAAGCATCATTCATCATTATCCTAGCCATTTCTTGCAAGTTATTCTAAATTTTCTTTCAACTAACCCATTCTTTTGAGAGGTTCTAGGAGTAGATAGATGTCTCCCAATGTTATGATCCTCACAAAACTTTTCAAACTCATATGAAGTGAATTCACCTCCTCTATTTGACCTTAAACATTTGATCCTAGCATCCATTTCATTATGTACTTTTTCTTTTAAATTATTAAACTTATCAAATGATTTTGATTTCTCTTTCAAGAATGTAACCCAAGTTTTTCTAGTGTAATCATCTTTAAGTAACATAAAATACATTTCCCCTTGTTGGCTCCTTATCAGGTTAGGTCTACATAGATTATTGTGAATAATCTCTAATGACATTGAAACAAAGCATTCATTTATTTTGAAAATATTATTTTCTTGCTTTTCCATTTGACATTCTTTACATAATGTGTTTGTAGGATTTGTTATCTTGGGCATATCGCTCACTGCATGAGAGGAACTAATCTTTACAATGTTGTCAAATTTAATGTGTCACATCCTTTTTTTCCATAACCAACATTTTGTAGACTTAGCCAATAGGTAGATTCTTCCATTAGCCTCCTTTAGATGATAAAAATTAACATTTGTCCTTGTTCCTTCAACATCAAGTCTTTCAAACCCTTCCTTTCTAGTTTCACACCCATTTGCATGAAAGGTAAGATTGTAACCTCTATTGCACATTTGGCTGACACTCAAGAGATTATGTTTCAGACCTTTGACACATAGAGAATCTTTAGTTTTGTTCTTTCCATCAATTGTTATATCACCTCTTCAATAGATTTGTATTGAATTGTCATCACCAAACTTGATAGCTCCACCATTAACCTTTTTGAGACTAATGAACTTATTTCTATCACTATTCATGTGGTGAGAACACCCACTATCAATCACCCAATATTTTTCCTCTTCCTTTGCATGAAATATAGTCCGTACTGCCATTGATATTTCATTAAACTTATAATTATGCATGGTACCGAAGCTTTTACATTCTCCAATATTGTTCTTTTTTCCTTCTAGAACCATGGATATATTTCCATCATTGGAATCATTATCTTCATCTTTAGAGGAACACCTACTCTCCTTAAAATGGAACCCTCTTTTGATTTTCTCTCTTTTGTTATCATCAACAAATTCTTTATAGGGACATCTAGATGCAAAATGACCAATTCTTCCATAATTAAAAAACTTGAATGGTAACTTACCTTTATATTTTCCAGTGCCTTTCTTCAATCTTCTCACAAAGTTTTCTTCAACTTCATCAAAGTCATCATTTTGATTAACAGCTTCATCTTCAATATTTTTTTTCATTTTGAATGCAACTCCTTCTTTAGAACATCTAAACCAAACTGTCTCATCTCAAATGTACTAAGAGTACCATAAATTTCATCAACTGAATACTGATCCAACTCTTTTGATTGTTCAATGGTATACACTTAATGACTATAAGATTTTGGGAGAGGTCTCAAAACCTTCTTCACAATTTCACTTTCCTTTACTTCTCCACCAAGAATAGAGATATCAAAGACAATTTCTTGTACCCAACACATATAGATTGCAATTTATTCATCTTCTATCATTCATAGAGTCTCAAATATTCTCTTGAAGATATACATCTTGGCTTCCTTCACTTTGAAATACCATTCATATATGTGACTAAGCTTCTCCCAAGCATCTTTTCTATAACTACAATTCATCACCTTCAACAATTCTGAATCAACTAATCCACAAAAAATAGCATTCATGGCCTTAGCATTACATTCATATAATCTAATTTCAGTTGGATCTGTAATAAGAGTGGTAGGATAAGTATAACCACTTTTGATTGATTTCCAAACACCAAACCCTAGAGATTTTAGGTTTCCTTCCATTCTCAATTTCCAATAGGATTAATTAGTTTCATCAAGCCTAGGACATTTGTATGAATCATCATGTGTCATCTTGGATCTTTTCTTCAAGCTGTTAAGCTTCTATAGAGGAACCTAGTTATGATACCAGTTGTTGAACACTTATAGAGAATAAGAAGGGGGAGAATCAGTCTACACAAAAAGTTAACCACTTTCCAAAATGAAACTTTTAGCACAACTCAAACTCCTTTAGAAAATAAAGATAAAACTTCAAGTATAGTAGTGACAAAGAATAATATAGCAATTTTAATCTTTAACAAATTCAGAAAACTTTAATAAAAGATATAAAAATAATCATAACTATAGCAAAGAAAAGGAATTTGAGAATACACACATGTGCAAGAATACCATATTTACATGGAAAACCTAACGAGGAAAAAACCAGGTGAGAGTTAACTCACAATATAGGCTCACTACCAAAAAGACTTATAGGAAGGATTACTACCTTAAAGAAAGATATAGAGGACTTACTGAACTAAAGGCAACATGACTTTAGGAGCAAGATATAGGGACCTAATGAGACTCACTATCTCAGATTAGGATAAAATATGATTTAGAGAGAATTACAATGATTTGCTAATACAACACTCTATTAAATGAGGCTTTACAACACAATTAATCTTTCCTTTCACAATATTTAGTAGTGTCTTTGTTGCATATTCAATACAATTTTCACACACACTTCTATGCACTTGTACACTTCTCCACTTTGTTGCATCTAAATTGATCTTTCATTTATATCCATCGCAAGACTTCTTTTCTTTAAATAGGCAAGCTAGGAAGAGAATAAATAATGAATTGAATTGGTCAAACACCAAAAACATAATGCAGTCCTCTCTCAAACATAGAGAGGACCAAAAATAATATTTTAGCTTCTTCCAATGTGATCCAAAATAATTTACTCGTAGGCGCACATGAACCTAAGTTGGTATTTAGGAAATGTGTGGATGAAAAATTGAAGCACATAACCATCCAACCCATAAACATATTTCTTATTGAAAATTAATATGATGTAGTCCCAAGTAAGATATGTTAGGAACCAGATCTCTCACAACACATCTTCCCTTGTTAGCACAACCTTCCAAACACATGACATAAGCAAAGGAACAAGCCTTGTCAGCCATATATCCACAAAAGACCAAGAAATCCAACTCAATATGCAATGTGGCACCAAAGTGGCCAATTAGGAATATGTGGATCATATGGGGATGCTCCTTGAACATACAAAATCACTTCCATGCACTTCATCCATACTTTCATGCCATCTATAGACACTACAGATCAATAAGGTACAAAATACTTTAGCTCGGAAGAACATAATGCATAATCATGAGATATAACATTATCATATCAGCTTGTGGACCATTTCATAACATGATATTTGAACTAAGATATTTTTTGAATGTTGAGAGAACATTCACAAAGCCACAAGAGAAAAGAAATCGATGTAGATAAATGAAAAGAATCTCCAAGACAAGTTTGGAAAACCACAAGTGACCTAAAATAATAGGAGTACAAAATACAGAACACTTACATTGAATACCAAACCATAAGATAAAATCATTAAAAATGGAGGAATGCAAAGCATTCTCCTGGATAGACTTCAATACAACATTTAGTAACAAAATCACTTAATTAACTTGTAAATGACAAAAATTTATTTCAATAATACATACTTCATCAGGAAAATCAAGAGAGAGCATAAGACATATTATAGACCTTGAGAAAAATTTCTCCACTATTAATCATCCTTCTAATCCTCATATTAATATATCATTATGAAATCAACTATGCTGATAATAAACATAAAAAATTCATCTTTTATAAGGCATGATATCCAACCATGAACTTCATCACTTCTTCTTTCATAAGGCATGATATCAACCATGACCTTCATCAACTCTTCTTTATATAAGGAAAGATATCCACCTATTAACTTCATCACTTCTTCTTTAGATAAGGCATGACATCCAATCATGAACTTCATCACCAATGTTACTCCAAGTTGAATATAATAATGATAACTAGTGCCAAGGACTAACCATCTTCCAATAATCATTGTTGAGGGTATGTGCAGGATCATGATAGGCCAAAAAGTGGCGATATGTAAGTGATATGATGGCCCATGTGGCTGATGACTTTTTTTTCACCCAAAATTGATGAAACAAAAAGGGTTTTTAAAGGAGATTCTCAAATTTCCACTAATATAAATTATGCTTTACCTTGAATTTAATGAATAATTATTATTCATTTTCTATTTGAATTATGACTAAAGTCCTGATTGATAGGTTGATTGAAAAAAATCTATAGCTTTCAAACGCTATCACATTTTTTGAATCCAAAACATGCGTCACATTTTATGCTTCACATACTATAGGATTAAAAAAAAAAATTGAATTTCATGAAGTTTTGACCAAGTTAAGGTGGTCAGACATATGAGTTTTTTATATTTTTTCAAAACTATAATAAAAAATTCATAATTAATTATTTACTTGGAAAAAAATTACAAAAAAACATGCATCACATTGGGAATGAGTCCCCTACTTATATATAAAATATTTTAAAATATATTATCATTTTCTTGTGGTTAGGGTGGTCAGACAGACACCTACTTCTTATTTTTTCCCTGAAATTAAGTACTACTACATTGAAATTTCAAATTTTCACCAATAGATTTAAAAAAAAAACATAAACCTAGTAGTTTAGAAACTACATTCAATTTTCTATAGATTCTATTCTTACATATTTTTGAAATAATATAGATAACTTATTCAAATTTTTACGTCAAGTTGCCTAACTCTGATTTTCTGAATTTTATTGCCACTTAAGGGCGTGTTTTTTCCATGATGATCCTGCACATACCCTTGACACAAATGAAAATCATATATAGTAATATTTGATATTAGATACAATTATAAAATAGTGTCGACACCAAATATAGCAATTGCCAACAATCTCCTTAGTGTTTACATCAATGACAAAAACTGCCAACACAACCATCAGTGTTGACAACAATGACAACTACCAAAAGATGAATAATATTGCATTCACTATAAAACCTTAAGCATATGATATGTAATATTTTATTTGAGTTAATTCATTCCTAATGTTCAATATAGGAGTTAATGGTGAAATCCCAATTCCTTGTGATCACCTGCAAGCCGACAACAACTTCCACAAGAGAGAAATGACATAAATATTATACTATGATTATGGATGCAAGATTTCCATATTGAATATACAATGTACATATGATGCCTTTCTTATAAAGGAAATTTTTGAGATAGGAATATACAAGATATTTACATGTTTCTTAATCTTGCATAATGAGACAACTACCTCAAAAAATATTAAATGACTTAGGATTCAAGAATTAAATGCATGAAGATAAGAAAAGACCTAGTGATAACTAACACTATCTAGAAATATTCCTTCTTATGACCTAAGTGCAATTAACATGAAAATAGGACCTACTAATGACTGGATATGAAAAAACCTATTTACACCAACATCCCCCATTAAGTACAACTTATGGAGCATTATTATGCAAAGATGCAAATATGGGTCCCGACTGCGAGGCCAGTTTAGGTAGGCATGTAAATTTATGTAAGTGCAAACTCTCAAAAATGGAGAGAAGTAAAAAACCCCATATGAGGAAAAAGATGCCCCGATAGAAGAAGATAGACCATGCATCCCCCACTCAATGTAGTGACACTAAATATTGAAGATGGTCCAATACTATCAAACAATATTCCCCCCCCTTGGGAAGAAACAAGACCAAGATGGTATCCAGGATGACTTCTCATTCCTAAAAGAAAGATGTGGGAGGCATAATGTGTGATGTCTCTCAAGAATGCTCAAATGTCTCCATGTTAATTCTGAAAGGTGTCATACTCCAAATAGGCATTCTAGGCCACACTGTAGAAGATGAAAACATGGAATCTCCTAAAAATAATTGAATTCTACCCAATCCAAAGACAAAGATAACTCCTCTGAAGACAAAGAATCCTCTACCAAATGTCGTTGAAGAGAATCCACACTCATGTAAAACTATGAAGGATGATCATGTAGAGAATGAACAAGAGGTTCAGAGTGGTCCCTTACAATAATAGAAGAAGGATCATCTGCATCAAGGAGAAAATGATTGTAATCAATGATGTCTCCCAAATATGAAATGTGGGACTCATAAAACAAACAAAAAATTTCTATCAAGTACTCATCCCAAGTGACCATCTCTGGAATATGATGTATTTCCTACTACATGGATTCACAAGGATACAAAACTATGGAATCAAAAAGCATCCTCAGGTACAACCATAGATGAAGGAGATGGAACATCAGAACATGCCACTTGATCCTCAAAAAGAATGCCAAGATTCAAATGACCATACTAAATCTCCTCAAAACTGTCCACACAAGATACCCCAATGTGAACATATTCTGAATCATTAGGAGAAAAATGTGAGCAAGTGTAGACTTGAGATTGGTGATCAACCTCCCCAACTACAACTATATTTTTCTATGAAAATCTCAAATTATGATAGAATCTAATGTGAAATCAACACTCCTACTTGCTCAACCATGTGTGATTTGATCGAAACACAAATATCATCATTAAATTCTATCATCCATATCAATGGATCCTTTCCCATAGACATGCATGTATGTGTTGTTATCCATTAGGATGTGTGGTAATGATTAAGTCCCAAATGAAGTGATTAGACTCTCTAATGAATCCATATGAATTCATGCTACCAAATCAAGTATCAACCTCTTTGAAATAGAATCCTCAACTAAAACAAGTTATTTCCCTTTATTTTTTTCAAAATTTGATGAAGAAGAGGAATATGGACCCTTTTATGATGATGAATAATTATTTTGTTCTTCTTAAGAAGATGCTTCAACTCATCAAAATTATTTGAATAACACTAGTGTTCATCATGTCTTGCAATATGCATATTTAGGCTTCTCCTTCTTAGATGATCCCACTTTAGAGGAAGAGGATTTAGATTATTTTTGTCGCTTGTTATTTTTCTTCTTTTTCTTCTTATCAATATTCCTTGATTCTTTCTATACCTTATACTCACTACACAACAATGCGTGTGACTTGGAAGACCTGATTAGACCCATTTGCAATAACTTTGCTCCATCTTGGATTAAAATATTTTTAAATTCATCAAACTTAGAATGAACATATGATGCTCCTATTTAATTTGAAAAAGAGATCCTAGGTCTTAGGACTAAAATCAACCTTTTCCAAAAATATAAAATCCAAGACATAACACATCAAATTAACCATCAGTGTTAACAAAAATGACATAAATTAACCTTTTCATTACTGTATCGAATAGGGTCAATGTAAGAGAAAGAAAATCCATCATTTTTACAAAGAAGGAAACCAAATTTAAACCAAATTAAGAGCTTGAATTACATCCTTTTTCTGTAATTAAATGGTGATTTTTTCTCTATTCAAAATAGGAAAAACATCTCTTCCTAGGTTCGCTCCTTCCTTCATGATCCACCCTAATATTCTCCCTTCTTTTTGTTAAAAATATTTCCCTTTTCTTCAAGATCACCCACCTTTGACCAGGGATTATTGCATTAATAAAATTGGAGGTGGCCTTTACTCTCCCATGTCCTCCTCATACTTATTTTCCCATTCCTCCATCGTTTGAGCATAATTTCTCTTTCCAATATGAGCGTCGATCAGATTTCATGGTTTTAAAGGTGTTATTGTTTTCCCACATAATTGATTAAATTGTTTCCCATGTGTTATCCATTCATATTTTATAAATTTCACATAAAGAATAATATTTGACATCTAAAATAAAGGAGAACAATTTAAGACTATAATATGTATTTCCAACAACATATTTTAATATAAATGAAATTAACATTGAATAGACAAGGTAGAGAAAATGCTCCAATGAATTATTCATTTTCATAAGCTTATCTATGAAATCATTTATACATTTCACACAAGAAAGATGATATCTACTAGCTTGCAAGTTAAATGCAGATGCTATGATTTTTCAGTGGTGTGTGCACATTTTAGATTACATAATGCTTACTGATCATCATCCAGCTAAATAATCCTACCTCAACCATTTTCTCGGTCTTCAACCTGTTCCTGCATTTACACACTTGCACTTGTCGAGTTTCATCAGTAACCATTAACCAATGCTTGTAACAAAAAGATTCTATTTTTATCATAACATCCATCCTTCATATTCAAACACATGAATATATATATATATATATATATATATATTTAAAATGACATTGAAATCTTAAATCTATCACAAGTCAAAGTTGATAAATTTCATTTTCCATAAATATTCAAATAATTTGACATTATTAAATGTAAGAAAAATATGAGACATGACATCCTTCCCCTCTAGGAAGAGGAAACATCATGATGTATTATCAAACAACCCTAAATTATATATGCCTATTTCAATATCCAATCATATTGTTATTCAAGCCAAAATCTCATAACATGCCAATTCAAAATGCTAGAGCAATCGTATCTCAATGAACATTAAGAGTCTATCTACTAGTAAAATGAGAAAAATGAGCATTCTATTTCCTCCACATCCTCCCATGTAGCACTGTCCTTAGAATATTGGTCCCATTGAACCTTAAATTGGATAATGTCTCTATTTTGCAACTTAATGTTGCATCTACCCAAAATTCTAATGGGCTCCACCAACACCACTCTCGGATCATGCACCTATAAATAATTTAAATCAAGTATATGAGATGAATTTGGATGATATGGCTTAATAAAAGAAACATAAAATGGATTATGGAGTTGAGCTAGAGCAGGTGGTAGAGAAAGTCGGTATGTAACCGAGTTTATCACTTCTAACACATTAAAGGGGCCCACATATCTAGGGGAAAACTTAGAATATTTTTTAAAATTAATTGAGCTCTTGTGTGGCTTGACTCTCAAAAAGACCTTATCTCCCTCTAAGAACTATCTAAAGGTTCTATTCCTGTCGGCATAGATTTTCTATCTATCAGTCGCTTGCTTCAATCTACCTTCGATGATTGTCATATTATCTTCCATCTCTTTAAGATTTTATGACCCACCATAATCCTATCTTCCAATCTATCCCAACTGATGGGTGTATGAATTTTTTTACCATAAAGAGCCTCAAAAGAGGCCATACCTAAGGACACATGGAAAGAGTTATTGTATACAAATTCTACTAAGGGTAGATAATCTTCCCATTTATACTCTTGGTACATGTAAAACATTTGGAGGAGATACTCTACTACATGGTTGACTCTCTTTGTCTGACCATGGGTCTAAGGATGATATGCTAAACTAGAATTCACCTTAGATCCCAAAGCTACATTCAAATTTTTCCTAAATTTGGACATCATTTGAGTATCTCTATCAGATATAATAGTCTCAAGAACTCCATGCCAAAAAAAGATATCTTAGAAAAAATTCTTGGCCAAGGTCAACAATCCATCCTCAAGGTTCCCTAGAATGAAATGTGCCACCTTAGTCAATTTATCACCTACTACCAAGATGAAATCATGTACTTTTTTACTGAATGGTAACCCTTGAATAAAGTTCATGTTGATCACTTGCCATGTGTACTCAGGTATGTCACGAGGATAGAGAATCTTATTGGATTCACATGTTTCGCTTTGACTCACTGACATTCCGAGCATCTGGCTACATATTCAACTACATCCTTCCTATGTTTTGTCCAAAAATACAAATGTTTCAACTTTGTGATCATCTTGATAACTTTGGGGTGTCCCAAATAAGGTGCATTATGAATTTCTTCAAAGACCAACCTTTTGAGATCTCCAGAATATAGAATATACATGCTCATTTGGTATATTAGGATTCCATCTAATTCAAATTCATACTCATCATATCGATGGTCTAAAGGATTCACCTGAAGAGCTTACTTTACTCTTTCATATTGCTCATCCCCTTGCAAATGTTGCTTCACTTGCTACCTTAAATTATACCTTGTTGAGGTCCTAGATACCAGATGTCTTCTTCTACTAGGAGAATCTTTGAATCCATTCTCTTATCCTTTAATGCACTAAATTCCAAAAATGCACTAAATTCCAAACTAATACTCAATAAGGAATTCTAACCAGCTTCTCTGATGTGCATTGAAATTTGGTTGGGTGATGATATATTTAAATCCAAAATGATTCATTTTAAGCTCAAATTCCTTACCTAATAGGTAATACCTCCACATCTGCAAGGTGTGCACAATTGCAGAAAATTCCAAATCATATGGTGCATAATTCATTTCATGTTGCTTTAGATTTCTTGATTCATATGCCACCACTTATCCATCTTGCATTAATATAGATTCTACACCATCTGCAAAATAAACTATGATCAATTTGAATTGGCCATTGGGATTAGGTATAGTAACACTGGGGTTATTGTGAGATTCTCCTCTAGTAGTTGAAAAGATTTCTCACACTTTTCTATGCATTCAAACTATTTCCCTTTCCTTTGAAGTGATGTGATTGGGGCTATGATTTGAGAGAATCCCTGTACATACTTCATGTAATATCCTGCAAGTCCCATGAAGCTCTAAACATCCATCACACTTTGAGGAGCTAGCCTTTCCACTATTTCCTTTATCTTTTTGTGATCCATAGAGATTCCCCCTACTGATATGATGTGAACTACATAATGCGCCCTGTCTTGATAAAATGACCACTTGGATAGCTTTTAAAAAATCTTCTTCATTCTTAGATGTTGTAAGACTATCTTGAAATTTCTATCTTTCTCCTCAATGGACTTAGATTAAATTATGATTTCATCAATGAAGATCAGTACAAAATCATCCAGACAATATTTGAATACACTATTCATGAGGTTTAGAAAAGCCACTGGTGCATTGGTCAAACCAAAAGGTATCACTCTAAACTTGTAGTTTCCATACCAAGTTTATAAATTAGTCTTATGGATATCCTCTTATTTTATGCCCAACTATTGATAACCGGATCTAAAGTCTATTTTAGAAAACACAATTTCTCCCTTCATCTAGTCAAATAACCTATCAATCCTCGGGAGAGGATATCTATTCTTGATGGTTGTATTGTTCAACATCCGGTAGTCAATACACAACCATGAGGTTCCATCCTTCTTCTTAGCAAAGATAAATTATTCACCCTAAGGGGACATTCTAGGTCGAGTAATCCCCTTGCTCAACAGTTCCTTCAACTAGGACTTCAATTTGAATAACTCAGTGGTAGTCATCATGTATGGGGCCTTAGACTATGGTTCAGTTCATGGTAATAGATCAATAGAGAAATCAAATTCTAACTTAGGAGGTAACTATGTGATTTATTCAAGGAACACAACTTAAAACTCCTTGAGAATAGGGTAATCATCCAAATAAGGCTTCATATTTTTAGGTTCACTAACATGTACCATATAGATTGTACACCCCTTCCTTTGAGCCCTCTTGATCTGCATGGCTGAGATCTTCCTAAGCTTTAGTGGCCTCTGTAACCCATGTACCTCAACTGGATTCTCATAGTCGTCCAAACAACTAATAATTTTTCCCTCATAGTTCACTATGTACTTAAATTCAGTGAACCAATTTATCCCTAATATTACATCGTACAATCCTAAGGGTTCCACGTAAAGGTTGACTTGTGTTAGGAAAATGGGAAGTTCTTACTTGCTAGAATAGAGACATGAATCCACCCTCCGCTCTGCTTGATTTCTATACTGGACCATCCATGAATTGGCCATGTGTCCAGGTCTAGTAGGTAACTTAGAAATTATTCTTCGATAAACAAAACATTAAGTGGCTCTAGTGTGAATCAAAACATAAAATTTTTTTCCATATAGCTTACCCAATAGTTGGATTGGTGAGGCTTGATATTTAGCTTTTCTATCATCTATCACTGTGTGGATTTGATTTTGATTTCCTTCCTTTCGTGTCTTTGAATGATGTGGGAAACATGAGGAATAATGATCACCTCTTCAAGTGTAGCACCCATCACGAGGTCCTTTCCGACATCTTGACCTATATTCTTCGGAGATCTTCTATTTATAATGAACATTTCCTTTATTGTTTTTCACCTTCTTATTCTTTCCGCCACTACTACCCTCTCTTTTCTTCTTAGAGTTGCTTCCCTTTTTCAAAATTCTAATAAGGTAGGTTTTGTCTCCTTTTTGAAATTTATTATTCTTGAATCGAGACTTAGAATATGAATTCTTTCAAAAATTGGACAATAATTGCAACTTTTGTTCTTGCTTGGTAGCCTTCTTGAAGACCTCCTCCATGGTAAGTGGATTATGTATATCCACCTTTGCTCCAATCTGAGGCCTTGACTCAACTATAAACTTTCAAAATCATAAATTCTCATCGGTCTGGTACAGAGGCACATACTTAATAAAATAAGTGAAATTTTCCCAATACTGGGTCACTAACATGCTCCCTTGAGCTAGGTTATTAAACTTGGTCATCTTCTTGTTGAAGAAGTGTTGAGGGAGCCACCTTTTTAAAAAATTCTAGAGAAACTATTCGTAGGTGGTCTCTCTAGGTTGTAGCTATTTTCTACCATTTCATTGTCCTACCATGTAGTTTCCTCACCAGAGAGTTGGTATTCTATGTATACAACCTTAGTTTCATTTGATAATTTTTAGAGGTCGAAGTACTTCTCCATTTCAATGATATATGCTTCCACTATATCTCCAATGGTTTTTCCATCAAAATTTGGCGAAGCCACCATTTTCAAGTCCTTTCTGAGCTCTCCTTAAATTCTACCTTGATTATTGACATCTGGATCTATATTTCCTCGTGGCTTCTCCTCATTCCTCTGGTTCTAACCATCTATCATACCTCGGAATCCCCCTTCCAAATGGTCCATTTTGTTTTCCTATCAGTTTAGGAGGTCGAGGATTCAATCCATCCTTTCATTCTAACCTTCTTTTTGACTCCCACTTGAACCTTCATTCCTAGTGTTCACCATGATGGTTCACAAATAACTTGCGTCACAACCCACATTTAGCACAACTAACACAAGTTTTCTACTATTAATTATTTGAACACATAATACTAAGTATTATGACATGCAATCTTAAAAAGGATATTCATGTTCATTCATAACAAGAATAATTGATTCAAGCTCACAAATTTGAACACCAAGAAAGACTTATTTTATTTATTATAATAATAGATTACAAAGATCCCGATTTACAAAATTGTAATGTAGGAAAACGTAATCCTTTTTAACACTTAATTTGGGAATGAATAATTAATAATAAAATGACCTTAATGGTGATTTAATTTAGTGTTCTAATATGTTTTACACATTCACATTATGTTAAGGGCCATTTTTATTAAAATGGACTTAATTGTGCCTTGTTTTTGGTGTTCTAAGGTGTACCTTTACAATTTCACAGTAACCTAGGGCTTTATTAATTAATTGAGGTTAGCTTGCCTTAATTGGCCCCTTAAATTCAAATCCAAATATAATTAATTAAAAAATTTGAGGGATAAAATCAGACATTCATAAATTTCATAAAATAAGGTTTAACATTAAGAAATGTGTTTCCTACAAAAGTGGCCTAGGACTCATTCACCATACGGTGAATGGATTTTCACTTGCACCTAGGACCTAAATTAAAATTATGTTTTTGGCAGTTTTTCAATGATTTCAAATGTGTATTCACATTTCATCTTGTGATATTTGAATTTCAGGAATTAATCTTACGATATGTATAAATAAGAGGTCATTTCAGTATGTTTCATTCTAGAAATACCTGAGACTTCAAGGATTCTAGCAAATTTATGAAAAAGATTGATTAAGAGAATTTCAAGAGAAATTTCAATGCATTCAATGGCATAATTATTGAGCATTATTGCAACAATCAATATTCCATTGTAATGTCAATTATTTCTTGCATCATGCATTTTGTTTGAACTAATATGGTGATGTAGTGTTCAAGATCTATGCAAGTATTCAAGGTCATTGTTTCAAGACAAGTTTCATGATCAAGATCTACATCCATTGAAGCTAATACATGCTAATTGCAAATTTTTATTCCAAGGTTCAAATAAGGTTTGGTGAGTAGTTACATACTGTTGTTCATTCATCATTCCTTCATGATTTTCTATTTCATTTCAAGGTTTAATTACCGAAATGGGGTTTGTCCAAGGCAAATCCCCATTCCCTAACATATTGTTGGAATGATGGATGCACAGGTGGACCTTTGCCAGGAAGAAATATTCAACAACAAAGAAAGTATGATAATGGCATTCAAAATAGAGATTCTATTATGATCTATCAAATTGATAGATAGATGGATATTTTACAAAGAGTACGTATGCCTGATTAAATAGGAAAGTGCTAAACCTAGAATGCAAAGGATGTTGCAAAGTGTTCAAATCACACTTCATGTGACAACAAGAAACCCTAACCAACTACCTAGGGAATGATAACAAGATGGAGATAAGTTCTAGAAAAGACAACTCATCTTCTAGAAGAGAATCTTATCTCAACAACTTTATTAAATGATTAAATGCAACTTAGGACTAATATGATTAATTAAAACCTAAGTTAACTTATGCTAGTGTAATAATTAATTAATTACACTAACACCCCCCATAAGTGCAACTTAGGGAGACTAGATAAGCATGCACCTAAAACTAAGATGAATGCAAAAAAGCATGAATGGGTCCCGGCAACAAGGCTTGATCAGGTACCCATGTACAAATGAAATAATGAGGTAGAGAAGGAAAACCCAGTGGGACAAACCCCCCTATAATGAGATGACTGCATCAAAGAAGCACTGGAAGAACACTGTGGAGTAACACTAGAACCGTAATCTGGCAAGCAAGGAAAGATACTTCTGTCTACAAGAAACCATATCAGAATCATAATAATGCAATAGTAGACCTGATGCCATGGAACACTCGAAAACACCAAACTGGAACAACCCTGGAATCCATAAAGCAACAGTAGATGAAAAGATGATGACAGAATCGGGAAGCCGTGAATCTCGATGTCGATGTCAAACTGAGACTAAATTTTTTCCATGAGAACAAGTACCATAAAGACTCAGGAGCATTAACCACAAATTTAGTGGCCCTCAAACTGAGATGGATCCGATGTGAAACTGATATGTGTCAAACTAAGACAAAATATGGCCAAAAGAAATTAAGAAACCAGATTACAACCCATGCGAGTTGTCATCAAAACATAATGAAGATCAAAGTGCATGCACACTCTAATCAGATTATTCTACAAGAAACCCCCCTGATGGAACTTTATATCAGTTCATTTATTACAATACCCAATGATTGCAAAAGGAGAGAATGCCTAAATATGAAGAAACAAAAAATTAAAAAGAGTGCATGGACAAACCAATGTTCACATTTGTCTCCATGATGAAAAATAACCTCAAATTTGTGTAGATGACCAAATATGAAAAAATGGCCTACACCACTATGAAGTGCTTGAAACAAGCTTTCCATCAATATCTCATTTGCCAAAAATTGACATCATGGCCAAAAGTTATGAATTTTTAAAAAATATTGAATTTAGCTTGTAGGAAACGGGTTTTCCAGCAAAAATGTTTATTTCTAATTTGATTTTTGGAAAATCTACTCACTGTTTGTAGACGAAAATAAAAACCCAGAAATATTTTGATGCTAGAAATAAAACTCAAAAATTGTTTCTTGATCCAACAAGCAAAAGATGAAAATTTGATTTTTTTTAACCTTTAGTCAGGAGAAAAATGATGCCTGATGCTTTTTAGACTGCGATTTTCTCTAGATCTGTGTAAGATATGCAAAATCTAAAATATACCCAGTTCAGATTTTGGCGCTGGCTACACAACCCATAAATTGTTTTTCCTGCAAATGAGTGAAAATTGGATTTTTGAAGCAAATATGATGACGACTCCAATAAAAAATGGCTTGCAACAAACCCTTGCTTGCCAAAGAATCTCACTAGCTAAACTTTCTTGATCCTCGGATGAACCTTCACTGGAATAGCTCTGATACCATGTTGGAATGATGGATGCACAAGTGGACCTTTGCCAGGAAGAAATATTCAACCACAAAGAAAGTATGATAATGGCATTCAAAATAGAGATTTTATTATGATCTATCAAATTGATAGACAGATGGATATTTTACAAAGAGTACATATGTCTGATTAAATAGGAAAGTGCTAAACCTAGAATGCAAAAGATGTTGCCAAGTGTTCAAATCACACTTCATGTGACAACAAGAAACCCTAACCAACTACCTAGAAAATGATAAGAAGATGGAGATAAGTTCTAGAAAAAACAACTCATCTTCTAGAAGAGAATCTTATCTCAACAACTTTATTGAATGATTAAATGTAACTTAGGACTAATATGATTAATTAAAACCTAAGTTAACTTATGCTAGTGTAATAATTAATTAATTATACAACATTTTTTTCTCTTTGATGCGTGATTGTAGATTTTAGGTGAAAGATCATTTGAAGGGAAAAATTGAAGAAAGTTACAAAGTTGAAAGAAAATTTGTCATATCATGAAAAATCCTCTACAAAATTTATTTTTGGCTATCTAACAATGAGAATTAGAAATCTATGATTGCAATCACAATTTTAGAGAACCTTAGCCAGGACCCATTTTCCATAGGGCGAATGAGTCCTTAGTGAGTTTCAAAAGGTGACTTTTGGTGGAAGGTACACATTGTTTCTCCCTTTCTAGATCTTCCTTTTGATTATTGTTTCTGTCAGATTTGATTAGTGTTCTTCATTTTCATTTTATAGCTTGCATTTTGGAGTTTGTTTGATGCTTTTGATATTTCCCTCCAAAGCATTATTTAGCTTTTACCCATGTCCTTGCATTGATAGGATTTTTTTTGATTCATGCCTTGATTTGACTCACATTCTTATTTAATTATCATTTCATTGTTTGGATCTCTTTTCCTTGAATGAAATTAGGGAAGTAGGTTATTGCATTAACCCTCATCATAATCATCATTTTCCCTAATATTTCATTTTGGTGAGCCCAAGTTTGATAATTGCGTTTTTTGATTTTAGAGTCCTCTTTCATCCTAGATTTATATCTTGCATTCATTTCAATCTCTTTATATTCAATTGAGTCTCATTTAGGGTGTCTAGTTTCCATTTAACTTTGCATTTCTTTTAAGGGTTTTAGGATTGCATCTTTGCATTCTTTAAATCTGAAAAATACAAAAAAAATCAGTCATCTTGCATAAAATCACATTATATTCATTTTCAATTAAAAATTGAAACAAAATTGCATATAAAATTAGGTGTTCTACATTGTAATTTTGTCAAATTTTGCATTTGCATTCAATCCTCATTTCACGGAAATTAAAACTATAAATACCTCTATCAGATCAGAATTTGGAAACTAATGGCATTTACTTAGAAATCTATAAAAAAATTGTTTCAAAACCCTCACCTAGGACCCATTCACCCTAGGCCGAATGAGTCCTTGATCATGGTCATATTTTGATTTTCTAGGCATTAAAACATTCATTTCTACATTCTTGTTTTTTGTTTTCAGATTTTTGTTTGTATTTTTAGAATGTTGTTTATTCAATTTCACCATATTTAGCTTCATTTGACAAAGTTAGTGCGTTGTGTGATTTCAAAATTGTATTTACAAGACATTATTTAATGGTTTTTCATAAGGTAATCAGAAAATTACCTTGTTTTAAATCTAAAAATTTGAAAATGGACAAGTGTTTTAGCAATGTGTGGAAGTCCTTTTTCTCCTTGGTTGATGTTTCAAGTTGTGTTTTTGGAAATGATCCTAATGCAATTGTCTCTAACCATGCTCAACCAAATCCTAATGAGTTTCCTCGTGAGTTTGACATCATTGGAGAAGATGATGCTAGTATGCATGAGTTCATAAACGATTTCCTTAACAATCTTGAGAATAATGCGTCTTTTTATCCTTCCATGAAACAACCAACACAACTTGAGATGTTTGGTCTTTTACATATTGAGATTGAGTCACAAAATAAGCCTAAACTTCCAACAATGAGTGAACCTAGCTCCTCTAATTAAGTGCATACCTATCCATGTTATTTTAACAAATTGACCAACACTCCCATCAACCTAGAAGAGACTTATGGCCAAGGCTTTAAGATTTAAACTAAACAAGGATATGACATAACTAATGAGCATGAAATTAAAGAAAAATAGAGCAACTTCCTATTGAAGAAACCAAATGATTAGGATATCAAGATCCTTCTTCAGACATAAATATCATCCTTCCTAATGAACAACAAATACTTGACTTATGGCCAAGGATTTAATATTTTAACTAAACAAGGATATGACATAACTAATGAGCATGAAGTTCACAAAAATTTAGAGCAACTTCCTATTGAAGAAACCAAACGATTAGGATATCAAGATCCTTCTCCCAACATAAGTGTCCTCCTTCCTAAGGAACAACCAATGCCTCATAAGGATGATAAGGGAATATTAGGCCCTCCTTCTCAATGTATACCTCAACAAATTGGTGAATCAAGAAAGAAATCAAAACCTTACAAACTCAAAAAAATTCCATTCCAACATACTAAAAAATAAACTAAACGAAATATGGAACACCTCCTTACAAAAGGTTGGATTAAATTGCCACCTCGTAGTAAAAGAAACATACCTAAGAAAAATATGAATTATTGTGCATATCATAGAAATATTGGACATCTTATTGATGAGTGTTGTGCATTAAAATTGATATTGAGTGATTTTTATTCTGACGATAATGATTCCTATGACAACATAGTTGCATAGAAATTACATGTATTTCGCTCCTTGCCATGTAATAGTTGTAGACTCATATCATCCTCACTATTACATGTTCTACATTCATTTCAAATCATTCTCTTTATCACAAGGAGCTCATTCTCCTAACCCATCTCGGTTCATACTTGTCTTGCACTTAGTGGGGGCAAGCGGTTAGGTAGCCTTGTCCTAGTTTGACACTTGATCTTATCCCTTTGGCTTGTTGTCATCCTTCCAAATATACTAAACATGATTGGGATGTGGATGACCTACTATAGTGTTGGCATATGGCTTCTAGTGTTGTCATTGATGGAAACCTAATTCATTCATCTGGTTCACAGTTCAATATTTGTCCATACCGGGAGAAAGAGTAAAGAGCATAGTACTACCACAAGTAAGAGTGAAGATAGGGGTATCTGACTAAAGTTAAGTCTATCGATCAATATGCATTATCAGCTTATCATTTCATGTTGTGCATCTGAAGGAAGATCGCTGGGTATCTGGAATACCTTATTCTTGATTTTTATGTTGGTGCATCAATCGATGTACGAGTTTGGAGATCCAGTGTATCAATTTTTTGTTTATCAATCCTAAAAGGCCGACTTGGTGGGTATAGTTGTTGCGGATGTCTGAGGGGTAATTTTTTAAATGTCTTTGCATTTGAACATGTCTATTTGGGTCCTCACTATGCTATGGCCGACTTTGGATAATATGCATTAAGAATCATTTGAGGATTAAGCCATCAATTGGAAAGTATTATACGTTTTGTTAAAGTCGGCATGAAGATGATATTATCCTTTGATGCAAATATATAAGATCAACAGTTTATATCATTTTGGTATCAAAACATAATGAATGCAAAGTGTGTCATAGTGTGATGCAAAATTCAGAAGGGAAATTGTGCAAATTCATCTACAAATATAAGATTTGTGATGGGAGTTATAGTGGAGTAGAGAAAAAGAGAAAAATTAGATAGAAGATCAAGAGATTGATAAATGTACTTAACGAGAATTGTAACCAAAAATTGATAGATGTCATTCCTTTAGTTCAACACTTTTGGATGGATTTAATCTAAACATTTTATAAGGCAGTGATCCTTCCCTTTTGAGTAGTGAGCTCTAAGCAGTGTGCCTGAATGCAAGTGCATTCCCACTTTGTAAAACTTATATTTCAATACTCAAATTGTTGATTGACCTCCACAATGGTTTCTCCCCTAACAGGGTTTCCACATAAAAATATTGGTTTTATTGTGTTGTAGATGATTGCTTTGTGTGTTTGAAAATCTCTTTTAGTTCTAAGTTGTAAATGGTTTAAATATCATAAGAATAAAGTTTGAGATTGTAGAACACTAATTCATTGCCCCTCTCAGTGTTCCTAGATTCCAATAATTGGTATCATAGCTTGGCTCCTCGAAAGAATCTTGATAGCTTGAGGTGAATCTTGGAATGTAATGGACTCTAGTAGTCTTCAACAACAGCTTGGGGTGGCACTTGAAGATCTTGATCAGTCTAAAGTAGAAGTCCAAGAATTGAAAGAAAATCTTAGGGATGCTAAGAAATTCATTCAGTCATTGAAGGATCAGATTGTAAAATCTAGGGAAAAGAGGAAGGGTCTATGTGATCAAATTAAGTAAAAAGAGAGCGAAAACATGGATGATGCTCACTTGAATCAAAAATTGAAGGAAATAACTTAGGAATGTGTAAAGCTTGCTAGACACAATTCTACCCTAAATCATGAAATGGAATCTATGGTAATGAAGCTGACTAAGGAAATTGAAAAAACGAAGAAGAATGAGGAGAATCTTGCTCAGTCCTTAAAAGAAAGATTTGATGAATGTAGAAGAATAAATGGAGAATTCATTCAGTTGGAGATTGAACTGCAACAATCCACAAACAAAGAAGAAGAGCTGGAAAAATAGATTGTTATTCTCAGAAATGAACTTACTACTATAAATGAATACAAGGAGAATTTTAAGATTAGTTATGTTAAGCTTGATGAGATGACTCAAGGACACAAGAATGGAAATGACAAGCGAGCTCTTGGATATGGGAAAGGAGAAATTTCTAAATCTGGACAAAACAATTTTAGGCAAGGAAATCATATGAACAAACGTGGAAGGTATCCGGTAAGACAACCTAATGCTCAAAAGTTTAATGCATACTACTTTTCTTGCAATAAATTTGGTCATATGGCAGATCAATGTAGAAGTAAAAATAAATTGAGTGATTCATCATTCTCTAGTCAGTGTTTTTAGTTGCAATAAGTTTGGTCATAAATCAATTGAATGTAGAAATATGTCAAACAACTTTGTCAATAGAAGGAATGTTGGATGTTATACCTATGAAGGATTTAGAAATAATGATAACCAATGTAGATCAAGAAGAAATCAATGGAATGACTGGTCTAGACAATAAAATGTTGTGTGTTACAACTGCAATAGATACGGTCACATTGCACAATTCTGCAGAAACAAAAATGTGGATAGAAGAGGTCTGACATATAGAGGAAGAAATACATAGAAAGATGATAAAGGAAAAGAGAAAGTGACTACGTATGAAATAAGAGACCAGATGAAGAAGACATGGGTAAGGAAGAACGAGTCTAATGTTGGAAATGGTTATGTACCAAAATCTCCTTCCAGTAATTCCTCAGGAAATTGATCTCAGGCCATTGGCCTAGGGGGAGTTTTTCAAGAAAATCCTTTTTCCCTTGTCCATAGCTGGTACTTAAATACGAAAGACTGTTAAAAGCTATATTAATGATCTACAGATGCTTTGGAATATATTCACAAGGGAATTCAAGCAATTGAAGGTGCACAAAATATTTTTTCTTTCACTGTCCGAGAAAGAAGGGTATCTGGAAACACCTAGGGAAAAATAATTTATTACAAGGTTGAGTGTGTGAGTTATAAAAAGTAGTTGGAACCCTCATTTGCCACTTTGCATTGAATAAGAAAAGAAGGAGAGCGCTCTGCAACAAAATTTTGAAGGAGTGAAGATAATTGAGCAGTGAATCTCTAGATTCATCAAGTATTTCAGTTGTTTATGGAATTTCCATTTAATTTGATGTTCAGTAGAATAACTTGTTTGGTACGCAAACTGGAACAAATCAAAGGAATTATGAATTTATATGAGTTTAGCAATGAAAATATGAGAGTCGTAAGAAACTTGTTGTCACCCAATGAATTGAAATGGCTGGAAGAAGCTAAAAACAAAGGTTTGGACATTTGGAATGAGTTTCCCTATTCTGAAAGCATAGAAATTGTTAAGTGTATTCTGAACAGATTGAATAATGATATTCTGACTCTAAACAAACCCTATCATATTTCAAAAGAGGTAATTGAAGTCCTAATTGGATTATGCAAAATTTGGGATATACCAAGAAAGAAGTTGAAACCCTAACTGGAGTTATTGGAGATCAAAGGGAATTGATAATTTTGACAATCAGAGATTTTGTAACAAGGTACATTGCGCATGGAATATCCTATAAAATATTTTTCAGAAATAGAGAGGGAGCAACCTCGGCTAGTGTAGTTTACATCTCTCACAAGATGATAATGGAAGATTAGGACTTTGACCTATTTGGACTGCTAAAGGATCAACTAATGGAGAATGTGCAATTAAAAAAGGAGACCTATTATCCTTTCAGGTTTGTTACTTTGGTTACATGTCTTGTGATGTATTTTCTAAATTTCTTGCCACTGAAGAACAATGTTGTATGGAAGGAGAATGAACCAACTTGCAATCAGATTTATGAACACTATCATTTTGGAAAACTATGATCAAGTATATGAAAGTTTCTTTAGAAGCTTGCTACAAAAGTTTGGATCAGTTTGCATTTCCCTTCCGGTAAAGGCATTTGAAGTTGGATCCTCTTCCGATGAAATGGAGAGAAAGAGGAAAAGAGAAAGAGAGTCTATTGTTATGACATGCAAGACCCCATCAGTTGAAGGCAAAGGAAAAGAATAGGTACTTGTAGATATTCTAGATGAAGAATTTGATAAGGAAACCAATGACACCCTAAGGGAAGAATTGGAATTAGTTGAACCAAACCAAGAAAAAGTAGAAGGAAGTCAAGAATAAGGTGATTTATCCAAGGCAAAGATAGTGCAGCTTATTCATGAGGAAGACAAAATGCAAAAAAATGTAGAATTATGGTCTATCAAACCTTCATATGAATAGGATATGATTATAAGTGTACTAAGTGCTCATATTATGCACAACCAGATCAAATTGGAGAGTCTAGATAATTTTCTACCTAAAGAGATGATTGAATGTATTAAAGAAATCATGGACTCTGAGTCCCAAAACAAGAAAATAGAAGAAATAATCTACACTTGATGGAGCAGTTAAGGCTATCACTTACCAAGTTGAAAAGGAAAATGAATGATTTGAGGAAATGCATAAGTACAACAAAAAAAATCTATAACTATTGCATTTATTCACCTCATGCACTTGGTAAATACAAAGAAAATTTGAAGCAAATTGAAACATAGTTAAATAGGATTGGAAATATTTTTATATGTTTCAGGATTAGGATGGTGCAATCAAGAAAAGTATTCAAGAGTTAAAATATGACTATAAAAAAGTTCAATTCACCATAAACAAGCTTGTGGACACTTTTTGGAAAGTGGGGGACATAACAAAATGCAGATTGGAGCAATTAATTGAAATTTTGAGGAAAGGAGAGAAAATAGAAGAAACCATCATAATTCCAAAATCCCTCATCAATATTATCAATAGGACATCTAAAAATAAGAACATAATCATAATCATTGGGATTACAGTAGAAGCTTGGAAGAATTTTCTTCTAGAGATGAGAGAAAAACACAAGATAATCTTCTTACTCAAGTAGTAGTTGTTCTTTTTAAAATTTTGAACTAGTTTTGGATGAACAAGTTTTTTGTCATATTTCAAAGGGGGAAATTGAATATGTGTTTTTCATTGATGTCAAAGGGGGAGAGAGAGCAGTGAAAAATGCCTTATCAATTTCAGGGGGAGCTATGTTTTGAAGTTTTGAAGTTTGGCAGCATACTCATATTGGTTTTGACACTTAGTCATTTTTCACTAAGTGTTTCCATCAATGCTAAAGGGGGAGGTTGTTGGAATATGGCTTCTAGTGTTCTCATTTATGGAAACATAAGTCATTCATCCAGTCCGTAGTTTAATATTTATCCATACCAACAGAAAGAGTAAAGAGAAGAGTACTACCATAAGTAAGAGTAAAGACCAAGGTATCCGACTAAAGTTAAGTCTATCGATCAATATAAATTATCATCTTATCATTTCATGTTGCACATCTCAGGGAAGATTGTTGGGTATTTGGAATACATTATTTTCAAGTTTTATGTTGGTGCATCAATCGGTGTATGAGTTTGGAGATCCAATGTATCGATTTTTTGTTTATCAGTGCTAGAAGGCTGACTTGGTGGATATATCCATTGTGGATGTCTGAGGAGTAATTGTTTAAATGTATTTGTGTTTGAACATGTCTATTTGGGTCCTCACTATGCTATGGCTGACTTTGGATAATACACATTAAGAATCATTTGAGGATTAATCCATTGGTTAGAAAGTATTATATGTTTTGTTAAAGCAGACATGAAGATGATATTATCCTTTGATGCAGATATATAAGATCGGTTGTTTATATCATTTTGGTATCGAAACATAATGAATGTGAAGTGTGTCATAGTGTGATGCAAAATTTAGAAGGGAAATTGTGGGAATTCATCTACGCATGTAATATTTGTGATGTGAGTTGCAGCAGAGCAGAGCAGAAGAGCAAAATCAGACAAAAGATCAAGAGATCGACAAATGTTCTTAACCGAAACTGTAACAAAGAATTGATAGATGATATTCCTTTAGTTCAAACCTTTCAGTTGGATTTAATCTAAACATTTTGTAAGGCAGTGAGCCTTCCCTTTTGAGTAGTGAGCTCTAGGTAGTGTGCCTGAATGCAAGTGCATTCCCACTTTGTAAAACTTATATTTGAGTACTCAAATTGTGGATTGACCTCCACCGTGGTTTTTCCCCTAACAGGATTTCCATGTAAAAATTTTGGTGTTATAGTGTTGTAGATGATTTCTTTGTGTGTTTACATCTCTCTTTTAGTTCTAAGTTGTAAATGTTTTAAATATCAGAATAATAAAGTTGAAGATTGCAGAACACTAATTCAACCCCTCCTCTTAGTGTTCCTGAATTCCAACATATAGATTGACTCACATGTTCCTTACTAGTATTTTTCTTTATTTCCTTTTTCATGTTCCTTTATGTGGTTGCATGTGTGTAATGTGATCCACCGTAATTTTTTTTTGATGTATCTCTCTCTCTTTTTGTGCATTCCTCTATTTTTATCTACATTATTCTCTATGTTGTGAACATTTTATCTTTTCTTTGTCTTTTGTTTTCATTTTGGGGATGATGCAAGGTGTCGAGACATTTAGGTCTCTTCCATGTTGAAATTAAAGGCTTTCTCTTTGTTTTAACTCTCTTTGTGTCATTCTTCAAGTTCTATGAGTATTTAGGGAATGATGATGTTTTCAAACTCTATAACAACATTGTAGCAAAGATATACTAGTCCCAAATCCATAGATCCCTTATGTATTTTTGGGGGAAAACCCTCCTTCCTTTTTCATGACGTATCTTCATTTCATAAACATATGACCTGGCATAGGGATTTCTGAGTAAGCTCTCATATCTTAGGGTTTAACATTGTCTAATTTAAAGCAATTTGTCACAACAATGGTGTTAGCAACCGATTTAAAATGGGGGCATACATTTATAATATCTTTTGAAATTTATCATTTTTCATGGTATGATTTTATTTCTTCTTGTGATGCATCCTTTTCTTGGTGGTTTCATTGGGTTTGATGTCCTCCAAGAGTGTGATATTTCTTAGCATACGACTTTCCCCTTAGTGGTTATGTGACACACTACATTACCTAAGTTTTGAATGTTTTACTCTTAACATGTCCTTTCTTTGAGACATTAGGCATGATGTTCCCTAAGAAGAAGACCTTACACGAACTAAGTAAAATCCCTCTAAAAATAAACTTTTACTAGAATTATTGTTCATATGTGTTAGCATAACACACTTTGTTAACCTTATCAAGCTTGAACCATAAAATTCAAGGCCACCAAGCATAACACACCTTGCTTTCTTGTGCAGTATTGTCTTTTTCATAGGTGTTTAGCATAATGCAACTTGTTAAGTCCTGTGAAGCCTAAACTCTAAATTCAAGGCCACCTAGCATAACACACCTTTCTTTCTTTTGGATCCTTTCCTTGTGGTGCCTTATTGAAGTTGTCGAGAGGATAGCTTTGATATGGTATGGGAGCCTAATATGTTTCTCTCATTTTCCACCCTTTTGGGATACTCACCTAGTGGATAGCCTGAGGTTCCACTACCCCAGAGTGAGTGCAAAATCAAAAGCTTAGATGTGTTCCACACTAATCAGACCATCTAGGTTTGATCTTCCTAGTCTTTTATGGTGTATGATTGTGTATCTTTGTCATTTTTGCATACATAAGTGTCTTGAATGTCTACTTTAGTGTGATTTTGCGCTTGCACTCACCCTCACACTAAAGTGGGGGCTAAATGTAGTGTAGGAAAAAGTAATCCTTTTTCATAGTTAATTTAGGAATGAATAATTAATAATAAAATGAGCTTAATGATTCCTTAATTTAGTGTTGTAATATGTTTTAAATTTTTACATTAATTATAGGGCCCTTTTATTAAAATGTTCTTAATTGTGCCTTAATTTTGGTGTTGTAAGGTGTACCTTTACACTTTCACACTAACCTAGGGATTTATTAATTAATTTAGGTTAATTTTCCTTAATTGGACCCTTCAATTCAAATCCAAGCCTAATTAATTGTAAATTCCAAGGGATAAAACCCAACATTCATAAATTCCATAACATAAGGTTTAACATTGAGCAATGTGTATCCTAGGTAAGTAGCCTAGGACCCATTTTCCATAGGGTGAATGGGTCCTCACTTCCACCTAGGACCTAAATTCAAATTATGTTTTTGGTGGTTTTTCAACGATTTCAAATGTATATTAAGATGTTGGCTTGTGATATTTGAATTTTAGGAATTAATCTTAAGATATATATAAATATGAGTTCATTTCACTATGTTTCATCCTAGAAAAACCTAAGACTTCAAGAATTCTAGAAAATTTATGAGCAAGTGTGATTAAGAGAATTTCAAGAGAAATTACAAGGCATTCAAGGGTATAATTATTGAAGATTATTGCAAAAATCAAGATTCCATTGTCATGTCAAAGATTTCTTCCATCATGCATGTTGTTTGAGATAATATGGTGATGTAGTGTTTGGGATCTAGGTGAGTATTCAAGGAAATTGTTTCAAGACAAGTATCATGATCAAGATCTACATCCATTGAAGCCAATTCATGCTAATTGCAGATTTTTATTCCAAGGTTCAAATAAGGTCTGGTTAGTAATTACATATTGTTGTTCATTCATCATTCCTTCATTCTTTTTTATTTCATTTCAAGGTTTAATTACAAAAATGGGGTTTGACCAAGGCCAACCCCCATTCCCTAACAAACAAAAAATTTCTCTCTTTGATGTTTGATTCTAGATTTTAGGTGAAAGATCATTTAAAGAGAAAAAATGAAGAAAGTTGCAAGAAAAAAATTCATATCATGAAAAATCCTCTACAAAATTTATTTTTCGATTATTTGATAGTGAGAATCAGGAATCTCGGAGTGTACACTCAACAAAAGAGAATCCAAAACTAGATTTCGTAGAACCCTAGCCAGGACCCATTCACCATAGGGAGAATGAGTAATCAATGAGCTTCAAAAGGTGACTTTTTCTGAAAGGTAGAAATTTTTTTCCCCTTTCTATATTTTCCTTTTGATTACTATATCTATCAGATCTGATTATTGTTCTTCATTTGCATTTTACAAGTTGCGTTTTGGATTTTCTTTTATGGTTTTGATCTTTCCCTCCAAAGTGTTGTTTAACTTTTACCCCCATCATTGCATTGATAGGAAATTTTCTTATTCATGCCTTGATTTGACTTACCTTCTTAGTTGATTTTCATTTCATTGTGTGGATCTCATTTCCTTGAATAAAATTAGGGAAATAGGTTATTATATTAACCCTCATCATAATCGTCATTTTTCCCAATATTTCAAAAATTTCCCCCTTACTAGGTGGGCTATTCATTATCAGATACATGACACTCCTTTGGGTCCTTGTCAGAGTCTATTAAAACCTTCTTGGAAAAGGAAGGAGGTTCACACATGCATTCATCTTCCTCTTTAGTCAAAATGGATGCATTGGGCCTGCACCCCAAAGTTTGATCTCAAATTGTAGATGGTTTCTTAGATTTTATAGTTTTCATAGACTCTTTGATTTTCTTTCCCCTCTCTAACTTAAGTCGAGTGAGAGTGTGTGATAAGGTCTCATCATCAAGAATCTTAGGTTGGAATTCAAGTGTTGGGTTCTCTTTGACAAAAAAAATCTTTTTATTATTCCCAAGGGTCTTTCCTTTCTTTTTCACAAACTTTGACCTTCCCATACTTGCATTCAATTTAGGTTCATTAAATTCAAAATTAGATTAAGGGTCGACTAACCCTCATTTTGACCACTCTAGGCTCATAGGCCTAGAGTTGAACCCTAAGCTTTGATACCAAATGTAATGTGTCATACTTAAATAACACCAAATAAATTAAATATCACATTATGAATATTAAAATAGACATAATCAATCAACTATTTTCCATCATAGAACAATATGTCCAAAAATAATAATTTATATTCATTTCCAAATGTCAATTTTACAAGTTACATAGTTTTACTTAGGCTAGCATATCCACTTAGTCAACTCAAGTTTACATCATATAGTACAAAGTAAAATAATAAAAAAATGAATTACATGTGATTCCTCTTCAATGCTCGCCACATCCGGTGGACGAGAACATGGTTCAAGCACTTTTCAACCCAACCAAAAAGCTACGCTTCCCCAGAATTCTTCCTAATCAAAGTATACCTAACCCTGTATGGAATATTTAACAAGAGAATATGATATGCAAGGTAGAATCCGGTACGTACCTAAAAACTACATGCATTTATATCAATATTTAGAACATGGAAGATCTATGTTAGGAAATGGAAGAGAGTTACATCATAAAAATTAGACCATTCAGCATAATGGACTACAAATAGTTGGCCAAGAATATGCTATATACAACAAAAAATAATAGATTTTGGAAAAGAAAAACCTATACTCTTTGCTAACCCATTTTTAGCACCTATCCCATAAGGTAACCTCCCACATACATAGGATAACATACATCATATCCAATTTACACAATTTTCAAAGCATTCAACCTAGTTACTAGTAGTTTTTCTAGCCAATATTTTCATGAAAAAACTCAAAAAATATACAACATAGTCTACGTTTGTCTCATCTTGGCTATCCCAATTCAACAAATTTATCAAAGGAAATAAAGTAGATTTGATAATAATGCAATCAATCAATTAAACAAAATACATGTTCCATTTCATCAATTAAGATAATAATATCATATGATATGCATCAACATATGGTTTACCAATATTTCCTTTATTCCTAAGTGAAATGTAGAATTTTGTCGGTTCTATACTTGGGAGATAGAATAACAATCTTATACACTCTCATTCAAGGAAAACCCTAGAGATCTCAATCTAAGATATGCAAAGGAGAAAGAGAACTTGCAATAGGGTTGTCCTAGGGTCTAATTGTAAGCTAAAGAGGGGTTCACCACCAAGCTAGTGCTTGGAAAGATAAATAAAATACAAGACCTAAAGCTCAAATGTAATGCAATGTAAATTTTCACTAAATGACCTAAAAATGCATTAAAACATAATAGAGAACTGGAAGATCAGAGGTGTGCACCTAGAAACCGAAAGAAGGCTGAATGAAGCTCTAAAATGTTGAAAAAACTAATTTTAATGTTGATTGGGACTCATATGCCAGTCTGGGCAATTTAGTCTCAAATTAGGATTTATGTGTAGGAACTAGTTTCTAGCAGTGTAGATTCTGGATCTGCAAAAATCTAGAAATTGACCTATACTGGGACTCATATGCCAAAAGTGACATATTAGTCTAGTGAAGGTTTTATCAAAATTCAAAGTCTGATTCTGCTCTTCAATGTCTACTTTGTCCTTTTAGTTGATTTTTGGATCTGAAACATTGATTTGTAACCTATATAAGTCTTCCAATGATCTCTAATGCAAGGTGATAACTTTGACAACTTAGAACACTTTGACAACTTTCTCCAAAATTTCTCTTCAATATGTCTTCAACTAAAATCTGTAAATTACATACCAAAGAGAGGGAATTTATTTTTTTGTTAGTAAAAAGGGGTTTGCACTTATCAAACCCCGTTTTGGTAATCAAACCTTGTAATGAACTGAAATAGGAAAGATAATGATGAAAGAAAAAAACATGCAATGTTATAACTCACCAAACCCTAGCAATAAAGTGTTCCCGACATGTATGAAGTGGATCCAATGGATGTAGATCTTGAATCTTTCCTAAATGGGATGGATCTTTACTTGAATGTTAGCTTGAATCATAAAACCCTACATCACAATTGTTAGCTCAAAAACAAACATGATGCTTCATGCTTGAATAATGCTCCAAAGTGCTTGATATCAACTCTTGAATGCTCTTGTAAGTACTTGAATGCTCTTGTAAACTCAATTTTTCTACAAGGATGAATACTTAAATTCTTGGGGTGAAAATGAGTGAATTAAACTTGTATTTATATTTTTTTATGCCAAATTTCTTGAAATTACAACACTACAAGTAGACATTAGATCTAGGAGAATAAGATCTTGCCAAGAATTTGAATTAAATTTAATTTTGGGCCACATGGGACCCATATGCCCAAGGTGGCATATGAGTACCATGAGGCATTAAATATGGGACAAATTTAAAAAATGCTTAGAAAGGTGTGAAATCTAGATCAGGGCCCAAAACCCAAGGTGGCGTATGAGTCCTAGATCACTAAATCTATGCCACACAACCTAAAAACACTTGAATAATGATTGGATTTTCATTTATGTCAGGATTATCCTCCAAAAGATACATTAAATGAGGCTTGTGGATGCAAAATAATGCCAATTAAAGCATAAAGAAGCCCAATTATTAATGAAAAACTTAGAAAAGTGTGAAAGTGTTTTGCAGCACTTTACAATAACTTAAATACAGTTTGATTAGGTTTATTTAGTTTACAAGGACCCAAGACCTAATGTGAGTGTGTTGAACACATTACAACACTAAGTCAAGACATCAGTAGGCTCAATTTTATAAGGAGGGCCCAAACAAGTGTGAAAATGTTACTTGATGACATTTTTTGATACTACATTTAGCCCCCACTTTAGTGAGAGGTTGAACTTACTTCAAACTCAAACTAAAGTAGATGAATTCACATCAAGAGGGGTCCAAGTGTACTAATACCAGAAAGATAGGATGACAACGATCAAGAGTGGTGATCAAGCCCCCGAGATAAAGATCCCATGGAAAACCAACATAGGCACAAAAAAACACACATGAAAATGATATAAAGAGCATCATTAAGGCACTAGCATAAATTGACAGAGATAATGAGAAAATAAAAATAAAACAAAAGGGATGGCTGGATCAAGCTTTGATCATTTGTCCAACATGATGTGGATCAGATCTAGGCTGTTTGTTTTAAAATACATGCTCACTCTGAGGAAATAGAACTTTGGGTCATCTACTATGTGAGGATTCGAAAGAGGTGAGACACATACACACATGGCCGATATGCACTCACACGCACACACAAGTGGCTATGGGAAAGTCATGCCTCGGTTAGGCTTCCTGTCAAACCATACTAAAGTTATACCTCCTAAAAAATTTGGTAAGGTGCTACACAAAAATGAACTTTGAGATTCATGAGGCAAGAAAATATTTGTATGCTTGGAACTCATGAACAAACAAGATGGTTCCATAGGCAAGAAAAGTGTAATATGCTAGGTGGCCACATTACCGAAATTTTTTAAATTATGAAAAATCTAAAGAATGTTCAAAGGAGTCTTGCTTAGTTCATGTGAGGTCTTAAACTTAGGGAACATTGTGCCTAATGTCTCCAAGAGAGGACCAATCAAAGGATAAAATATTCAAAAATTAGGGGATGCAATGTGTCGCATCAAGCCACTGAGAGGAATATAATATGCTAAGAGAGATCATGCTCTTGAGGGACATCACATCCATTGTCAACCACAAAGTGAAAGATGCATCAGATTAAGTAAAAATACTACACCATGAACATGAAAAGTAAAAGAATAATGCCAATGTATGCCCCAACTTTAAAGAAATTGCTAAACACCATGCTGTGAGAAATAACTTTAAAGTAAAAAATGATAAATGCTAACAATAAGGAAGACATGAGAGCTAACTTAGAAATCCCTATGCCAAGTCATATGTTTTTGAATAAATCTACATCATACAAAACAAAAGAGAAGGGTTACCCCCAAAAATGAAACTCCAAACATAGTAGGGATCTATGGATTTGGGGTTAGTATGTTCTTGCTACAATGTTATTTTAGAGAGCTCACAACTATCATCATTTTCTAAATACCTATAGAACTAGAAGAATGACAAAAAGAGAGTGAAAACAAAAAAAAAACCTTTTAGGTCAACATGGAAGAGACATGAAAGTCTCGATGCCTTGCGTCATCCCCAAATGGAAAACACAAGACGAAGAAAAAGATAAAGGAAAATATTTTGGGTCAACATGGAAGATACATGAATGTCTCGATGCCTTGCATCATCCCCAAAAGGAAAACACAAGACAAATGAAAAAGATAAAAGGAAAAGATCAAATATTTAAGACATAGAGAAGAATGAAGGTACAAATAGAGGAATGCCACAAAGAGAGAGAGAACATCAAAGAGAACATCATGAGGGATCACATGATGCACATGCAATCACACAAAATAAAATGAAAAATAAATATTGTAAAAGACTAGTAAGGCATATGCAAGTTGAGTAAGTGCGCAAATTTGAGTCCACGAAACATGGAAGTTTTTTCCTTAGCCAAAAAAATGAATTTGGCATTGCAAAAGCAGGATCCCGATTTTTAAAAATTGAGATCCCGTTTAGGTTCGGGATCTCGAGCCTAAATAACAAACGAGATCCCGCTTTTTAAAAATCGGGATCCCGAACTGAAAGACATAGAACAAGATCCCTATTACTACAAAATGGGATCCTGATTACTACAAAACGGGATCCCGATTTGTAAAAATTGGGATCCCATTTTGTAATAATTGGGATTCTATTTTGTAATAATCAGGATCCTGTTTCGTAATAGTATTTATTTTTAAAAATTGAACAAACCTGCATTTTTTACTAGCGCATGGGATCTCGGTTTCAGAGTGACAATGACCCAAACACAAGCTCCAGGTACCTGTAGAATCCCATTTTCTTTGCATTTTTTCTTTTTTGATTGAAATTGTCAATTAAAGAAGATTTTAGCATGTTTTTTACAAATTTATTTATTTTTTTAAGCATTTTTTTTCCTGTTATAGTAGAAATGAGGAATTTAGAAATAGATTACAAAATCCAATAAAACCTGAAGATATTGAATATAAACGAAAAATTGAACCTTGAATTATATTTTAGAAACCAAATTTAGCTTTTGAAACCTAAATTGTTTGATGAAACCAAAAAAAATTGTATTTGAAAATCCTAATTGAAACGAAATAAAAAAAATTGCATTTCAAAACCCTAGAAATTGAAATGAATTAAAAATTTGCATTTAGAAACCCTAATCAAGATTTTTCAAATCTTGAATTCAAATGAAACCAAAAAAATTGAATTTGAAAACCCTAGTTTGAAATGAAACAAAAAAATTGCATTAAAAACCCTAATTGCTTAGAAATTGAAACCCTGAATTGAATTGAAACAATTTTTTTTGCTAAAACCCTAAATTGAAATCGAACAAATCATTTTGATTTTGAAAACCCTAATTTTGTGCTCAAGAGAATTCATTTGCATTACTTAAATGTTTCAAATTTCATTTGCATTGTATGGAGAAAACAATATGTTAAACTTTAGTTTTAATGTTAAATTATTATTAGATTAGAAAAATGTTCCATTTTTGTGAAATGAGTACCTATTTCTATATGAATTTTCATTTAGAACTATCTTTTATATGAATTTTGATAATTAATTATAGGTAAATTAATCAGTCTGATTAAAAAGATGAAATAAAAATAAAAGAAAAATAAAAACACACTCTAAATTCAAAATCTAGCTTCATCTAGGGTCTATGACATCAATATCATCTTCAAACTTAATTTTTTTAGTTTCTACTTTTCTAATTTTAGATTCAATAAATTCCAAGAGTTATTGATTTTTAAGTGAAATTAAAACACTAAAATTCATAAGAGAAAAAATCCTTATGTAGGAAGGAACATCACATTGACACAAGATTTATAAATTCTTCAAGGGTAGTTTTCATTGGCATTAAGCATCTTATGGTGTAGAATTATATTTTGGAAGTGATTGCAAGTCCTAGAACATTTTATTAAATTTATAAATTCAAGGTGTTAAAATTATTCACTCTTTCCCCTTGGTCATTATCTTTGTTTTAATAGTTCCTTGAAGTTTTATTATTGAGAATTATGTAACCTCACGCTAGACATTCAAATACTTTAATATATCCTTTATTTCCAATATGTTTTCCTTGATTAAAGTCTCACACTTCATCATGCAAATCATTTTAATTAGAGGAAGGCTATAAGAATGATTAGTTATCTCATCTTAACAATCATCCTTGAAATCCTTTATAATTTATTAGTCTTGTTTGAGACCACTGTGGAGATCCATACTCTTATTAATTACTTTATAGAAATATTTATGCAATCCTTTCATCCACTGCTTAATGGAGGTTACCACACATTTTATCCTATATAATGTAGAGTCTTATTGTTGGGAAATTATGATAGGAATAGTGATAAAAATATCTATTTCATACTTGAGGGTCTAATGAATTTATTAAGACAAGATGTTCAATATATGACATATTCATTCAATTCTTTCAACCTAGCTACAATAATCTATAGTTTTCTTACCTATATGAAAATAATCTTTATTTGATAATCTACTAGGGTTAGCTAACTATTACCTTAATCAATTAATGAGGTATCAATCTCAACAAAGTTTGATCCTAAGAAATCCAAAAATATGGTGAATAAGGTTCTTGGTTTCTTCTTGGTTCAAAGTCTATACAACATAGTTGAAATCTAAGACAAATCCCTTTTTGGTGGCTTAATGATTCTTTTCCTATTTTGAATGTTATATTCTAGCCAAGTGGGGACAAAAGAAGGGGCATAATCTTCCTAAGAAGGAAATTGTAGTTAATTATATGGATTCCTTAAACCCAAGGCTTGTTGGAGGATGAGAGTTTGCATAGTTTCTTTTACAATGATATCTTGTATGCCTTTGTGAACCTTTCTTTCTATTTTATTCATTAAGATATCTACCTCTTTCATAGTCAAATATATAATAATTGAGTCTTCATGATCATTTTCTTCTCCTTGGGATTCCTCAACTTCTTGCACCATTTTCTCATCCTTCACATTTTTTTATTACCTTTCTAGTGATATCATTTTCCTTAAGCTCGTATTTCATATTTTCTTAAGAATATTCTCCTTAGTTTGATAAAATACTCTATCAATATTAAATAAGGAGTGTGGAGAATATAAAATAGGTTATAAAAATAGACCTTGTATTACTTCCTTATTTTGTGAGGATTGGGAATTAAATGTTTATTTTTTCTCCTTGTGTTCTTGAAATAATAGGATTAGGACTATCATTAGTTGGTAAATATTGATATGTTAAAGAATAGTTAGAATGAACATAAATTTTATCAATGTTTGTTTGCAAAATTAGTTGGCAAATTTAGTTAGATAGTATTCAACATTCATTTCTATTTTATGTTTTGATCTCTCTTAGTCTAAAATCTCAATTTTTGCACTAGTTACCTAGACACTAAAGAATCTAAATATTTTTCTTTTCTAAGTTCTTTTAGGTTCTTTCAATTCCAAACAATCTAAAATAAAATACTTGACTCAACATTAACTAATTTTATATTATACATTTTATATCATAAAATTCATTTAAGTGGGTAATATTAATGAACAAAAATGTTAAATAAAATAATCTATATTCAATTAAAAAAATATCAGTTAAAATATACATCAAACTCAATCTTAATCATACATAATTATGTGTTTCTATTACGAAATAGTCAATCTATTCATAAAATAAAAAATATTCATAAACTAGGCACTAACTTGCAAGTCCATTATTCTAAGGGCCACCCAAACTTCACCCTAAGTTCGCTAAACCCTAAGCCTTGAACTCTAAAATCTAAACCCTTAACACTAAAGCATTCATTTTGTCTTAGGACCTTAAAATTAAATTTGGTTGCCTTAGGCAACTCCACCAAATTTTATTCCCTTAAGCCATGTTCATTTTGTCGTAGGACCTTACTACAAAGATCCCCTTAAGCCATCCTATTACCGTAAACCCTAAACTCTAAACTCTAAACCTTGAACCCTAAAGACATCATTTTTTCTAGGCCCTTAATCAAATTTGGTTGCCTTGGGAAACGCACCAATTTTATTCACTTGAGCCATTTCATTTTTTCCTAGGACCTCACTAGACATAGATCCCCTTAAGCCATCCTATCACCCTAAATCATAAATCGATGTCTTAAGGGGTCCTAATATGACATTTCTTAAGGGGATCAAAGAAGTTCTCAAAATTTGGTGAAGTTGCCCAAGGCAACCAAATTTAACAATAATAAGATTGTGCAAGATTATAATATGAATGATATTTCATGATCTAGGTTGGTCAGTTGAAACAAGAGCTATCTCAATCAAGTGTTCCACAAGAAAATTTTCTTCACTAACTTGCAAGTTCATTATATTCCAAGGGACACCAAAACTTCACCCTAAGTTCTGTAAACCAATTTTAACAATAATAAGATCATGCAAGATTATAATATGAATGAGATAAATCATGATCTAGGTTGATTAATTTATAGTTTAGGGTGATAGGATGGCTTAAGGGGATCTATGTCTAGTAAGTTCCTAGGACAAAATGACATGGCTCAAGTGAATAAAATTTGGTGAAGTTGCCTTAGACCTTAATGAAATTTGGTTGCCTTGGGCATCTTCACCAAATTTTATTCACTTAAAAGCCATGTCATTTTGTACTAGGACCTTACTACATAGATCCCCTTAAGCCATCATATTACCCTAAAACCTAAATCTTAAACTCTAAATCGTAAACCCTATAGCATTCATAAATTGTCCTATATTAATAGTTAATTGTATTTTCATTCAAGTAACATGCCTTAGACATAAATGAGGCTTACATATTTTATCATATGTATTCAATTAGGCCATTTATATTGAATGGTTTAAGGGTATTTCCTAAACATGTATCTTACATTTTGAAATTACAAATCTAATGCAGGTTCACTCATATCTTAGATATCACATGGATCGATTCAATAATATTCACAATCCACCTCCACACCATCCATCTCCACCACCTTCACCTCCGCCTCCACCCACTCCACCTCATAACCCCCCACCTCCACCACCTGAAATCGATGGTGCTCATTTGCAAGCACAAATCAATTCCAATGTTAGAACCATCCAAGATCAAATCAACATTATTCAAAATGAAGAATGTGTTGCACCACCTGTGAGGATGATTGCATCTAGGATGCAAACCATTGTTGATGTTGTCAAGGATATGGATGGGATCTTATATGAGCATCGATAATGGCTAGAAGAGAGGAGAACTTCTGATTCTGAAAAGGAAAACATAAATAAATGAAGAGATGCAATAGAGAGCCACAATAGTTTCTAAATTAAGAAAATGATCTTAAATAGTTATGAATTTATGAATTTGGTGAACGATGGATATTTTGTGTGATGAATTTATAAATTTGGTTGGATGGATATTTTTAGTGATGTGAATTTATGATTTTGGTTCTAGATGGATATTTTTAGTGACGTGAATTTATGATTTTGGTTCTAGATGGATATTTTTAGTGACATGAATTTATGAATTTGGTGGAATTTATGAACTTATAATGATGAATTTATAATAGTATGTATTTTATGACTATCTACTAGATCATTATTTCTCCTAATGGAAAATTGTAATATATATATATATGCGTTAGACCTAAAATGAGCTTTTTGTGAATGTTTCAAGTTTATTCTTTAGTATGTACACATATATATAGTTCTTAAGTTTTGAAATTAAAATTTAAAATTTGTATGTATGTACATAGTTTAGTTTAATGATGTATGCATGCAGAATATATATATATATATATATATATATATATGCATTAGACATAAAATGAGCTTTTTGTGAATGTTTCAAGTTTATTGTTTAGTATGTACACATGTATTAAAATTGCATATAGTTCTTAAATTTTGAAACTTGTATGTATGTACATAGTTTAGTTTAATGATCTATTCATGCAAATTATGCATCATATTTTTCATTTTAAATGTATGTACATGTTAAATTTTGAATTTTATATGCACATGCTCAAGTTAAATCAATGCATATGTGCGTTTCAGTTCTATATGATATTAATATATGTATGCACATCCTATTTAAATAAATTTTCATGTGCATTTTAAATTTAACTATTTCTTGTAATTTTTTAAGTATTTTTGTCAATTTTGTATAATTTAATGCAGGTGCAAACTTATATCTCATATCATGGATGATTTTAACATTGATGATATCATCAATCCACCACCTCAGCCACAACCACCTCCACCTCCCCCTCCACCTAATATGCCACCTCCAACACCCATTGCATCTGATGAGGCTCACTTGCGAGCACACATAAATGATCAGGTTGCATCCATACAAAATCACATCAATTCTATGCATAGTCAAGCATTGATTCCACCACATGTTAGACATTTTGCATCTGCGATGCAAAACTTTGTGGATGCCATCAAGACCATTGATTCTGATCTAGATAGGGATCGACGAGACAAAGAACAAATGAGATAATTTTATGCTAAAGGTCTCTCTTATAAAAAAAATTTAGACCTTAAAATAACGAAAGCCCACCTAGCCCCCTATTTTCTCAACCTCGTTACTCATCAGCACATTCCTCCCAAAAAATATAGAATATCCATGAGGTGGTGCATACATCCATAGATGAGTGCACATTTTTGGGATCAATGGTATATGGTTTTTGATAGTCCCCCATATGCTAATTGGGAGTTCCCATTATATTTTTTGAGGAAAATGTATGTAGAGTTTGTTATGGGGCAACAACCCAATTATTTTGATTTTAAATTATTTCAGGGTGTTGGTGGTGACATTCCACAATAGAGGTTAAGGGCAAGGGTTGATCCCTAATACCCCATTCCTGCACCTGTGCATCATCGAGCTATGGTCTCGACTTTAGGTTCCCTTAGTACACTCACAGGAGACCCTGACCAATATGCTTCTACGATAGTGGGTGGGGAGCATAGAGATGGTGATGATGGAGGAGTGTTTTATGAAGCTGGTCTAAGGACCACTCCAGAAGTGTCGAGGCTCGTCCCACATGTATGTACTAGTTTCCATCAAGTATGCTATGGACCTGATCATGCCACACCTAGTTCGGGTGGATGTGGAGATTTTGGTGGTTCATCTAGTCGCATTAGTTCATTTCTAGAGTTTCTTACATCAGACCATCACCGTGTGGACACTGTGACACAAGTATAAATATGCATCTACATGTTCATTTTATAAGAATTTTGATGAATGTATATATCAAAGAAAATTTGGCAATAAATTTTAACAATAAAATTGTTTTGTGTACAAATGACACTAACGATGGGGCAATCATTCATTCCAAGAGTACATACATTGACACCAGTCCTACTTGGCAACCCTTATGGGGTATTTTGATTTCAATTTTGTAAATTATATATGAAATGATTTTTAACTTGATTTTTAAATTTATAATTGAATCACATATATGTTTGAAATATTTATGTTGGTTTAGGTGAGTCAATCGACTTCCATGTTGATTCCACCTGAGGGGTTGTCGAGCACTCCTCCACTATCGGGCATCGTAGATCAGAGGCAGGTACATTTATATTGTAAATTGTTTAACTTACATTAGTATAGTTACAATTATGAATTTTGAATTCAGTATATATGAAATTTGCATGTACACTTATAAATATTATCAGCGTTAAATTTATACATGTATGTCTAGGTTGATACCACAATAAGAATGGGCATCGAGAAGACATTAGATGTTGTGGCTACTTGTGAGGCCTTTGATTTTTAGGTTGTTTAAAAAAAATTCTACACAAAATGTACAAACTTGAATATATTTATATATATTAACCTAATTCAAGTATACGTGCTTTAATTTTGATCTTGTAGGAATTTTTTAGTGTGACTTTCAGCCCTCACCCAAACATAGTTACACCTCTAGGAGGACATGCAGAGCAGGGTCCAAATCAAATGGTAATTTAAATTTTTTATTATATTTAAGGTCAATTATAAATTATATATTCTAAATACAACTTTAATTTTAAATTTCAAATTGAATAGATATATATATATATATAATATGAGCTAATACATGTTTTAAATTATTTTTCTTTTATAGCATGAGACACATCTTGTAGTTGAGCATGTACAAACAGGTCCTGGAGAAGAGGGTGCACAACCTTAGAATACATTACAATTAAAATATGATAAATTATAAATCAATTTCAATTAAATCATTGTTAATTGTAGACTTGTACATCTAATTTCAACTTTCTTTATCTTGTTTATGTAGATTGATTCAAAGAATTTAGAGGTTGCTTCAGGTGTACCAAAGCATCCCAACCCAGATATGATGGTAATTTAATTTTATGATGAATTATAAATTAAATTATCATTGAATAATGTTTCATTGCCTTACATCTGATTTCATCCTTCTCTTGTACAGAGTGTTTCAGGTCATCTGCATAGTTCACATGATGTGAAGAGGTTTCTTGATTATAAAGACAATACATGACCTAGAAACATGATTTTATGGGTTATATCTGTTTATCATGGACTATATTTTTGGTTTGTCATGTACTCTATTGGACTTTATATTTCATGGCTCAAGTGCTTAGTTGGACTTTAGTTCATGGGTTATACTCTAATGGACTTTATTGCATGTGCTTAATATATTTGTTTCATGCAATTAATATATTTACACAAATTATGGACTTTATTATTGTTTGAAATTTTAATTTACACATATATTTATGCATTTTATGTTCATAGTCAAGAAATTAATATAGGACATTAATGTGAAATTAAATATAAGTATGAAATACATGATATACATGATTTACATGATATGTACATTCAATAATTAGCGATAATTAGTCAATGAACTTGTTCAATTCACGTCAATCAATAATTAGTCAATAAATCAATAAATCAATAATTAGAGAACAAAAGCATTAATAAATTCTATAAATAATAGTATCCAACACTAATTTATAAGTTTTTAAAACAAATAATGGCATCAGATACTATTTTATAAGTTGTTAAAACAAATAATGGCATCCAATAGTAATTTATAGGTTGTCAAAACATGCACATTTAACAACAAAAATATATATAGAATATCGATTTTGATACATAGAAGTACATAGAGTACATAATTGTGTATGTACATGTATTTTTATTTTGTACAAAATGTTTAATTATGTAAATATGTGTGTACGTATATGTCATCTGAAAACAATGTTTACAAAATTTGGATATGCCATCTCAAGAACATCTCAAACTCATGCCTAGAATGTAGTAGGTCTTCACACCACCTGATATCAAAAAGGTAAAAGTTATATCAATGAAATCATCAAAACATACATATTTTAATTTATAGAAAACTATTTATATGTACACAACTCAAGTATCTACATTTAAAAGTATTCCACACATGTGTGTAGGTTGAATCCAGGCATCCTCTCCTTTTTGTTTCAAAGTATGAGATCAATGCAATTATGGCTTAAGAATACAAAAAGGATAATAAATCAATTTTAAATATTAATGTACAAGCAATATCAATATGTAATTGAAACATGTATTTTAATATATTTTAACCTATAATTACCTGATATTTACCAAGTATTCCATGTTGTCTTGGTTGAATCTGCATGGAATAGATCCTTTTTGTGATTATGGCTTAAGAATCTATTAACGAACAATTTAAATCAATTTCAACTAATAACACAATTGACCAATATCTAAACATGTATTTAATCTATCTAAAAGGACAATATAAAACTAAAAGGATATTTACCTGTATTTACTTATTCCATTGTACCATCTGCATCCTCTCTTTTTTGCAATGCATCTATGATTGTCTCATCCTCTTCCATAGAAATTGTCAATAGCACTTTATTTGCAGGTCTTCCATGATACCGATCTAGTTTTATATTTGTTGCCAACACCAAATGTGAATAATGTATAATATTTTTATGTGTTTCATAATCTTCAAATGCAGGTAGACCATTCTTCCTTGCCAAGTATTTTCATAGCCAAGTGCCAACAACCACAGCCAATCCTATTGGAAAACATTAAAACCATCATAAAATAATTTCTCAAAATTTTCTTAATGGGATCAAAGACTTGTTCTAAAAAAATTTCTTAAGGGGATCAAAAACTTTTTATCAAAATTTTCTTAAGGGGATGTCTTAAGGGGATCACTGTACATGTTGGATAATGATAGCCATCATCATCTTCTCGAGGTGATATTAACTTATGTTTAGTCTCCACACAACGAGCCAACCAATATTTTGTTTTCTCTTCATTCACTTAGGTGCAACAACAACATACGCATGTCGTGCAAAAAAAATTGATTTAATAACTTGCACATATCCATATAAATAATTTAGTATTACAAAATAACTTAATAAAGTGAAATAAATTGAATTAAATAACCTTCTTGTACAAGGTTTGAAACATGGTCATAGTCTTCAGATGCAAAAACTTGATCATTTTCTTCAATAGTTCTTTCATATTGATCATGTGCTTGTGCAGGTGTCAACAATCTTTGCTCCCATTGTGCAACCCATTCTATATTTTCACATGCTTCCCAATATCCTAAGATAAAAAAATAGAAAAAACATGCAAGCTCCCTTGTCTAGATAGTCCATGTGCTTGTTGTCGAACTCATAAGTGAATGCCATTTAGTAGATCCATTGATTATCTCATAGTCAACTCTAGGTACAATGTTCTCTTCTTCAACCAACCAAAATAATTGATGAGCTGTAGAGTATTCAATCAAACCAAGTGCAGATAATCTTGTATTACACAAATCCAAAATCCCACGTGCATCTTTGAATTTTACTGCATCTTCTAATTTTAATTGTTCTCTAGAAAGAATTCTTTTGACACACAAACCAACTCCATCATGTTCTCCTTTACCATGCCCAACTTAAAAAAAACTCCATATATGTTGGACATTAAGTTCCTTGTGAACCCTACTTAACCAATAGAACATTCAAGCATTCTTGAACTGTTCCATACAATTATTTGACCATATGAGGTGTCCTTTCATATGGATTCCTCTTTCTCTTAAATTTCTGTAAAATATACTGAAACAGTATTGAACAAACTATGACGAGTGTAATCAGTTGTCACTCAAATAAAAATGATACTCCCACAAAAAATCTCTATCATCCTTAGTGCTATCATTTGCATTTCTATAAACAATATGCACAAACATAACTACTTGCACTGAATTATAATACTGTGATTGAATTTCCTCTTGTGGAGCTAGAGTATAATTTTCTGCAAAGTCAACCACTGAAAGTATAGTACCAATTGGAAATGTGTTTCTACATGTGTGAAATTAGCCATCAATCCATCAAGCATGTTGAGAGTGCATGACATATTTTGGTACAATATTATTCTTACATTCAATCATGAATGCATGCACACTAATTTTTATGTAACTAAATCACAACGCTTTCCTATTTTTCCATCTTTTCAAGAATAGTGAACATTCTTAAATCTTTTAACATCTACTAATTCTTGTACAAAATCATTATCAACACTTTCATCCATACAAATTCTTAAGAATGAAATATTTTCATAGTCAATGCATTGTCCAAAAATACAAGAACTTAAATATAATAATTTACCATTAGATCTTTCACAAAACAAACCTAAAATAAACTCCCTTATTTCTTTAGGTGGCATATTAATACCACAATCATGTATAATCATGTTAGTATGCAAGGTACAACGTATATATCAAAAAACATCATAAAAATAATGAAATTGAACATGTGTTTTACAACAACAAGATATTCGTTGCTTATTAATTTTTACATACCACGGTTTACATTTTTAGAAAGACCTTTGACTTATTTTAATATTACCAGGTAACACTAAATCACCACAAAATTTTCTATAAAATTTAGTTTGTGTCGTATCTAATAGGTGTTTTGGGTGAGGATCGTGAAATTTGGACCCCACCCTTAATTTTAAAACATCACTAGCATTAGATGAAACCCTAGTATTATCATGCGAGTATTTTTCAATCAAAGATTTAATTTCAACATTCAATTTCATATCAGACCTCGAGATTCGACCACTGAAACTCCAACATTGGTTGATAGGATCATTTTCTATACTTTCTCTTCTTTTTTATGCTCTTAGCTATGTTTTAGGATGCATTTTTAAAATTTCACTAATATTTCTTACCATTCTTTTATTCAAAGTTGCTTTATTAACTATAGCAGTTGTTATAGCTCTTCTTGCTGCATTTTTATCTTTAGATCGACTGTTTTTCCCAATAGACTCAATGGCACTAGCAACAATAGACATAACATGTTTTAATGATTGATCTTTCCTTTTTGGTTTAACAAAAAAGCCTAACCTTTTCATTATTTTCCTCATTTTTTCATTCTCATCAATTGCATCATTAGTTGACATTGAATTGCAATTTCTTTACAATAAAAGAATTTCTTGTATATTTTATTCACATGTGTTCTTATTTGCCTCCAAGAAATTTGACCAGGAAGATTACCGAAAACACCACTTTCAATTTAAAAAAAAAGTATTTTCATTAAATTCAACATCACATTCTAGATTTTGATCTTCATCTTCATCTTCATTTTCATTTTAATTTTCAACTTCAAAACGATTTACATTTTCATCAACAAAATGGTTTTCATTTTCATTTACATCAACAAAACGGTTTTTGTTTTCATTTTCAAAAAAAGGATCCTTCTCATTTTCATTTTCAAGAAAAGGATCATTCTCATTTTCATTTTCAACAAATTCTATAAAATTTTCATCTCTCTAAATATTATCAATGTAAACATCGTTAATTCCATCATCTTGTAAAACTTCTAGATATGAATTTACCATTTCACTAACATGTGGATTTGAAGACGTACTTGGATTTGTGCATATTGCAACATTCTCCATAGCATTGAAAGAGGGATTTGAAGACATAGTAGGACTTGATTGTATAATCATATTCTTCTCCAAATTGACGCTTCATCTACAACCATGGTCTCCTCAATGTTTTTATCTTCAATAGTTGTGAAATTGAATGGTTCCCCATCATTCATTGATTTAATTCTCATTTTTCTTTCTCTTTTTCTTTGTCTCTCCTTCTCTTTGTTTGCTTCCATTTCTTCAAGATTGAATGTCTTCCTCCTCTTATTACGAGCTTTATCTCCCATGATTATAAAATTTTCAAGCACAAATGAATTTCAATAGTGAAATTCTTTAAAAAATTGAATCCAAATTGGAAGTTCAAGACCTATAAGGACAACATTCTTCCTCTTGTGTTCCTCAAAACAAGTAGAAAACTAGCACAATTCTACTTTAAAAACTGTTTTCTTCATGCCTCCTTTGAAAAAATCAATTCATATTGCAAGTTGAAGACCTTTTGTTCCTCCATAAAAGTACAAAACTAACACAATTTCATTTCAAAAACGGTTTACATGATGCCTCCTTTGAAAAAATTAATAAAAAATGGAAGTCACCACCTGTAAAATTAATGCTTGATGAAAAATAGCCCAATTTTACTAACCTCGATCATACATGTGAAGTTGTAGACTTCACAGTAAATTTAAATAAAATGGTTAAAAACAGATGGGATCTCGATTATAGAACGGGATCCTGTTTTATTAACAAACGGGATCTCATTTTATAATTAGGATCCCGTTCCCAATATTTATTGTGGGGACCATTGACAAAGGAACGAGATCCCGTTTACAAAATAGGATCCTGTTTCCCTATCAAGGGTCACTACATTTAATATTAGGAATAGGATCCTGATTATAGAACGGGATCCCATTTTTTAAAATTTGAAACTGGTTTTCCTTTGTGGTTGAGTTTTTGCCTTAGATTTTTGTTCAGGAAAAGCATTGGGAGTCTAAACCTAGGCCTTCAACCTAGTTTGACCTAAAAGTTGAAGGTTCTAACAATGTCAGAGAAAAATACTGAGTTTGGACATATGGTTGATGACTTTTTTTGCAAAATTTTTTGACAAAATTAAAACCCATTTTAGATGAGACAATGTAGATTACAAATATGTAAATTTTTTTACAATTGTATTATTTTTTCTATTTTTGAATTAATTTATGATGAAATTGATCCATAAAATTTAAATATCAGGGTTTTTTACTATTTTAATAACTTTTGATCAACATAACATTTTGACGAACAGATTGCACGAGAACAAACTTCAGAAACAAAAAATTAAAAAATGATAAGTTTAGGTCATCTTATGCATGTTGTACATTATTTTTTAAAACGACAAATATGCCTAATAAAAAATTAACAAAAAAGATATTCCATAAAAAATTACAAAAAAATATTGAAAACAAGCTTCAGTGAGTCACAAATATTTTTCCAAAAGTATTTAGAAAAATATGATAATTTAGGTCAAAATATGGATGTCATACACGTGCATGGTATGGTAAAAAAAAGTGACTTTTAAATAGTGGTTTTTAGAAACGCCTATTGAAACTCAATTTTTAGAATCTGGGTACTAAAATAAATTACATATTTGGAAACTAGACTCTGAGTACTACATTTTACGATTTTTGACTTTTTTGAAGATTCCATCTCTAAGTGCTTCAAATTGTAAGGTCAAATGTGTCAAGTTCTGAAAATCAAGGAAAACACTTCCACTTTTTGGCCAAAAAGTGGACTCAACTTCTTGCCAACACCCAATCAACCTATTAGTATTATTGTCAACACCCAGTCATTACCAAGTTCAACACTCTTCTTAGGATTATTGTCATTTAATCTCATGGAAGAGGAAAACAATGTTCTCAATTCATTATGCACCTCGTCAATTTTAGTAATCTCCTCCTCATCATCTAAATTAATCACAAGAGGTCGAATTATAATGTCTAAAGAAGGGTTTAACTCATGTTGTGGTTGTACTATAGGATCTTTTTGTGGTGAGGGATATTCATCGTGCATTGCTTCTGTCAGGTTTGGATTTTTATTTTCTTTGTTTGTTTGGTCATTTATCTTTTGAGCAAGGGCACGATGTCTACACCTACACTCTCTAGCACCTCTATTTATTTTAGTTCATTTTTCAAGTTGCGTTTGTGTAGGAGCGGTTTATCAACCATAGGTTTCTTTTCTTCCCCAAGGGGAGGAACAAAAGGAACCATTGAAGTTTTTTCAGCCACTTTTTCTTTAACTTTGTAAACTTGTTTTATCCTAGGAGGCATGATGGGATTGTTTTCATTTTATCTTGTTCTTTTTTAGTAAATAGAAAAAGGTTATATCTTAGATTGATCTTTGTTGTTTGGAATGTCTTTTGGTTCAATCATGGTTTCGTCAAGGATGGTAGGCTTGGTCATGGATGAAGGAATGTTTTGGAGGGATAATTTTTCTATGTATTTTTCCTTAAAAATTTGGTAGGATTTGAAAAATAATTCTTCTTGAGGTTTAATAGGTTCCATAGGCTTGGTCCAAAATAATTCTAAGGAAAATTTTTCACAGGAAGACAAAGGGATGCGTAGTGAAAATTTTATTATCAAAGGGAAACTTTAGGCATTTATGCACAATTGATAGGATAAAATTCGTGGAGCGAATGCATGGATAGCCTAACTTCATATGAAATTGATCTGATGTCGATATGATGGAGAATGAGACATCTAGCATTTTTGGTCCTGATTGCAAAGGTAAGGTGATCAATCCCATCATAGGGCAAGAAAATCCATTATGCATCTTAATCCATGCTTTCAGTTTGTCATATATTTCTTGATAAAGCTCATGTAGAAGTAAGAATTCCTCGGTGATCAATTTCTCTCCATAGATAGGATCTATTAATATCCCATTAGTGGGCTTATCATATATGCAACCGGCTATGTAAAGAGGACCATTAGGTGAATGTTTAAGTATATATTTATAGGAGAAAGAAATTTCAAGAGGATTTTTAGTTTGTCCCTTATGATGTTGAGTTTCAATCAATGCAAGCAAACCATCGATAAAATTGTGTTCTTCTTGATCAGTATCCATAGGAATTTGTTGAATTATATATATGTTCTCATCATCTGTTTCAACATTCATCACATTAGTTTTTGTAGTTTTAGTAGCTTTGACAAATGAAAATTATGTTTCAGCATGGGGTTGGTAAAGATTTTTAAATTCTTGTTACAAGGGGAAACATACTTATTTCCTTGATCATTAACACTGTAGACAAAAGGCTGATTGAAATCAATGAGGTCTGAAAACAAGATGTTTAAGACACTTACAATGTTCTGTGTCATGTCCATTTTGTTGGTGATAATGGCAATAATAATTTGATCTAAATTTTTGGGGTAGAGACTTATTAGGATCCAGTGTTTTAACAAGAGGCAAGGCAATAATTTGTTGATCTAAAAGTTGGGTCATTGTGTTATGAAGGGTATTGCGTAGAGGAGTGAATTGTCTTTTTGGGTCTCCATAGTTAAAGGGAATTCTCTTGTAAACACTTGAATTCTCTTGTGAACTCAAATTTGTTGTAAGGATGCACACTTGAATGCTTGGGGTGTAAATGATTGGAATAGCCTTGTATTTATACTTGTTTATGCCAAATTTCTCGAAATTACAACACTACAAGCTGACATCAGATCCAAAAGAATAAAATCCCACCGAGAATTTGAATTAGATTTAATTTTGGGCCACATGAGAATAATATGCCCAAGGTGGCATATGAGTCCCATTAGGCATTAATAATGGGACCATTTTAAAAAATGCTTAGAAATGTGTGAAATCCAAATTAGGGTCCAAAACCTTAGGTGGGACCCATCCGCCCAAGGTTGAATATGAGTCCAAGATCACTAAATCTAGCCCACACAACCTAAAAACACTTGAATTATGATTGGATGTTGATTTATGTCAAGATTATCCAAAAAAAGATGCATTAAATGAGGCTTGTGGATAAAATTAGGCCAATTAAAGCCTAAAGAAGCCCAATTATTATAAAGTGTATACATATATGTTCTTTAAAAAATAAAGATTCATTTTACATACATATTTCCATATGTAGAAAGATGTCAACTTTCATCACATGCACAATTAGATTCAAATGAAATATAAAGGACAAGAAGTCACTAGACTTTTGTATGAATCTAAAATTCAACTAGAATATCTCAAGGTCATTTTACATAGAAACAAAATTGTAATCAAAATCATAATTAATTTTTGTTTAATTAGAATCTAAAAATTCCAATCCAACTTACTTCTCTAGAGAAATCACAAGTCATTCTAATTTCATTTTAATATTTACAAATGTTATGTTTCATTTAAAACCAAGTCATTGAAAAATCAGTCAAGGAATATTATGTTTGGTTTAAAATTGGTTTCATCCCTCTTGGCTCAGTGATGAGTGTCATTTTGTTTTTGATAAGAGTTTGTTATATGTAATCAAATATCATTCAATTTTTTATTCATTCTTTTAAACCAACATTGTCAATAAAGAAAAATGTAATTACTATCATTTAGATTAAATCATCACTCAATAATTTTCAAGATAAAAATGACATGATGAGTATTGATCTTTTCTTATTATCACTTTATACATTTATCACAATATAGGTCAATATGCATGCTATCATTGGTACAATAAGCATGCTATCAATCAACTTTAAATGCCCTTAATATATTCATTATATTTATGGTTGATGGTACTGCCATTAATATAATAGAGGCACTATTTAATCTAGAAAAGGAAAAGTGTAAGTTTATCATTTGATACCATTGGTTAAAAACCCAATCGAATGGTTGTGTATACATACATGCATATATATAAAAATGTATATGTATATATATGCATACACATTGTTTTGTGACTTCAAAAACTTGAAAATATCGATGGAATTATTAACATCCCTTGGCCTGCTAAGGCTTTAAGCATAGGAGGTGACATCGATAATGTGTAATGCCTTAATATTTATAACAAAATAAAGTTAAGAACAAAAAACTAATTTCAAATTTCGTTCACTTATGCTTGCAAAACTCTCAAGGTTTTCTACCAATGTAGGCACTATAAGAAGGCAAACAACTTTTTACAAGACATAAACTATAATTCTTTTGGTTAGGCAACTAAATTGCTTAGACCATCATGGTCAATTCAAGCGGAGATGTTGAATCCACATCACCGAGGTACACTTAAATATTTCAACCAACCCCAACTTAATCTGAAACATTATATATGTCACATGCCAACAATAACATATATATAGATATCAGTAGTAAACTCAAGAATAATAATAAGAGAACAATTCCTAGGGGCTAGATCTGGTCCTTGGGGGCTTGTCTCATATGGCATTTCCTACGAATATACTTCCTAGAGGCATCGTATTTCAACAATTGGACTTCAACCATCTCACACATGGTTGCGTAGCAAGGGATATTAACCACTAGTTTAAAAAAGATGCCCTAACCTCAATCTCACTCAAACATCAACTCACACAACATTGATAGTGTTAACAACTCAAAGGAAGACTCTTAAACAAATAGACCTTGATTATAAATATTGATCTAACGCCAATGGATGGTTTCCCAACTAACCATATCCTAAGTAATATTTAATAAAAAATATATTGAGGGCAATTTAAAGTACACAAAAATCAGAATATTTCCCTATAGCGGGAGTTACCATGACACAAAAGACACTATTACATTCATGGAACATATTATCAATTTGATTTTGATATCTAACAATAATTATTTAATAATATTTATCAAATTAGTAAGCAAGAACAATAATGATTAGAGAATTCATAAATATAGTACAAACACTAATGGGAAAAAAAACCATTTTGATAACTAGGGAAATTACAACAACACATTGATTTAAGGAAACACGAGAAGATGAACCTAAAAGTTCATTCACAAGTAGGGCAACAATAAAAGACAAATTTTCATGCAAAGAAAATAAAGCAATTAAAGGGATAGCCTAACATACGTTGAAGCCTTCTCAGTATTGTTTCAGAGTTTGGTCACAGACAGTAAAGGATTGGGAAAAAAATAAATCTTAAGCAGAATATAATTTCATCATGATGTAAAAGCAGAAATTCGGGTCTGCCCATTGATTAGGAAAAATAAATCCTTTCAATTGATTTCTTACATTAAATTCATAAGTCTCAAGCATGGTAAGCATACCAACCGACAAAGAATCAGGAAATTTCTTCCTAGGCGTGCTCAACATATGGTATAAGGTTTTGCAGAACAATCGTGCCCAACAATACCAATTTCATGCATTGCAGACGTGTAAGTCTGATATTGTATTTCAAGAGATTTGAATACAATTTGTAATTCAAGAAAAATATTTGATGCATTATTATTCTTCTCTTAATTTCTTCATATTTTTTTTGTTGTTGTAGATAACCATGGTTGAACAACACAGGCAATGGAGATGACACTTTATTTCTGCAAAATACAACAACCAGTGTTATTTTATTCTATTTTTGAATGGTAAAATCAGGAGAAAATATAATGGATTTTTGTATTTAATCTATAAACAAATAATCCCTATTTCTAATTGCTCCAGCCCTAACTCTTTCTTTCATTTGTGTGATTACTATATTTTCTAGTTCTTGTGGGTGGAATATTGATTCACTATTTCCTGGATTCAAGAGTAGTCATAAGAAATAATCCACCATAGCTATAATTTTACTTGTTAAGAAAGGTAGATACTACTCATTGCAAGCTCTTCCCATAAGTTGTCTAGTTTTGCTTGCAAACCTGCATTGGCTTCCCAGTCTTCGAACCTCTATTTCCAAATCCTAGAATTAGTCTTCCAGTCTATAGAAGTTGTCTTCATCTCTAGATATCTTTTGAAAACCAGTCTTAGGTTTCTACAATAATACTTAAGGAAAGAATTTGAGTCCAACAAACTATCATATACATGTGTAATGTGCATAAACGTTTCCTGGGAATTTAGTTGTTTTATGATATGAGGATGATATTTTTAGCTAAATTCTTGTGATCTTGTTTGATTTCTCACAGACTTGCATTGAAGATTCCTCCCTCTTAGTGTCTTCTCTTCCACACGATAATCTCCCCAAGTCATGTGTTAGCTGAGGAATTTAAGGCATTGAACTGAGTGTTGGCTAAAGGTTGTGCCAAGAGCCAAGTACGACATCCTTTGAATGCATTGTTCATATCAGTAATTAAGGCATGTAATTAATGGAAATCCCCCTCAAAATTGATGATAGATGCATTTATCACATAACTTATTTTCTTGCCTTCCAAGCTCTTCCTGTTTGCTTGGCACCAAATAGAAAAACCGTGTTGCCTATATCAAGGTGCACCCTCTTGTCTTTAATTAGGGCAGGTGGAAGATTTTTGACATGATGATCCACCATATGACTCTATTGAATTTCCCCAACCATAAATCCATATCACAATCAATATGATATATGAGTTACGTAACAGTTGTTATCAATGCACCATAGAGTAGTAGCATGAATTTTGATCAAACAAATGAACTCAAATCATGTAACCTAGATATGAAGAGACACTCAGGGTGATGTGTAATTGCATACATTAATCCATCCCTTCAGGTCAAATATCCTTCATTCATTTTCAATTAAATGGAAAGCCTTGAATTTGGTGTCCTATATTACATAGGAAATTTTACTATATATATATATATATCAAGAATTTAAATACTTAGCTAATATTTTATAACTAGTTCTATATGCCAATATTTCTATTCCTATGGAATCTTTCTATATTAATTAGAGGTATTGTTATTAAAATTTTATGGACTATTATCTTCAAGATCATTTTGAGTGCCACTCTTTCCTATTTTCTAATGGATGATATGGTATATCTTTGTTATCGGTGATAACGAAGCTACATAATAACTCTTTGATTCTTATAATTTTATCATGATTTTCTTGACCATTAAAGATGTTAATCGAATAACAAAATATTAAACCAATGTTCTCATATAATAAATTAGGTATTATCTTGGTCATGAATGTTAATTACACCAATGGATTCTATGCTTTATTTTTCTTTTAAAAAGTGCTTTAGATCTAACACTATTTTTTATGGTATTTTAGCCTAGAGATTTGGTTCCTCGATCCTTTAGACACATCACACTTTATTTCATAAGTTTCTTCTACACTTAAGAAGCTCTGGCTACAAAACGATTGCTAGAATGTGTTCTTCCCTGCACTATATTGAAAATTATGTATACTTAATATTCATTCGCATTCCTTTAGTACACCCATTCATGTATCATGTCATTTATTTATACTAATCCTATTAAGGATTATGGATAGTGAGCTAGGTGGCCTTATTGGTTTAAGAATATGTACTTCAATATAAGATTTATCAATCCTCTATAATGAGAATTTCCTTGAAACATTAGTACACGAGCTTTCATTTTATAAGACATTTCTTGGAAATATTCATTTATTATTAACATGACTATCAAATTATATAAACAAAACGAAATTCCAAGAGTCCCTAATAATATTATCATCACTCAACTATATACATGTTAGAAACATCATCAAATATTTAGTTATTGGACCTCATCTTAAGAATATTATATTTTGATAGACTAAGAAGCCCTAGTAATAGTGGTATTATTGAATCAACTCTTCTTTTTTTCTTTTTTCTTTTTTTTTTGAATTTAATAATAATATTATCGTTTAATTTACAATTTAACTAAACAATCTTATTATTCACCCCCAACATAAGACTTACCAATAATAATGATGTTATTGTAATACCCCTATGTTTTTCCTTTTGGTTGGACAGTGTGTTTTGTGTGGGTTTGTTGCTTTGATGTGTTTCTGGTGATTCAAATGTTATCTTTATTCCATGCTTTGGATTAGCATAGCGGTTATTTGAATTAAATATGATTATGCTTTGGATTATACTAGCATGTTAGAATTGTCATCTATTTGCAGTGTATTGGTGAAGGGGACAGTATCATATCACTCGCTTGCGAGTACCCTACGATCTCATGATTTCCTCTTCATGGTGTGTATTTTATGTTGTTCACATTATATGTTGTTGTTTACTTAAATTAAAGGTTGATAGGTACAGAACATCGACTCCACCTGGTTTCATAGGTTGGAGCGTGTTCAATACCCAACGGTATTCGATTGGGAGATAGTAGCTAGGTTTCCATCTCAAGTCATCACCCTAGTCCTTGTATGTCGTCAGTTGTCTATCAGATTGTGTTGCTTTGAATATTGTGCCCTCTCTTTGTTATTTAATTGCAAGTAAATTGGGTGATTTAAATGGCTTAATGCATTTAAGTTGTTGAGTAATTTAATCTAGAATTATGTTGAAATATAGATAATTTTATTATTAATTTAATTTAATTAATAAATAATTTAATCGTTGATTAAATCTATTTATTAGTTAGTTAAATTTAGGTTGTTGAAAGAATTTAATTTATTTATGTTGAGGTAAATGTTATTTTTTTGAATCTGAAAATAAAGAAAATGCATGAAAGTCAATTTGTGAAAATTGGAATTGAGAAATTGAAAAATGATTTAAGAGTCAAATTAGAAGTTTGAATTAAAGAAATTAGATATTTTTGCATTTTCTGTTTTGAAGAATTTATGAGGGGGTTGTTGGATTTTTTTAGGGTTTTATCCTTATGTTTGGAATTTTGATTTCAATTTTGGGGGATCTTGGAGTTTTGAGAAAAGTTTGGAATTTGAGAGAGGAAGCATGTTTCAATTTTGTGGGTTTTTGGATTTGAGTTGTGAAATCTTGTGGAATTAGAGTTGGAAGCAAGGTGGGAAGTTGAGCACCATTCTGGATCTTCTCAAGTTCTTGGATTACTAGGTTCATTTCTTTAATTTTAATTGTTGTAGATTCATTTATAAATGTTTTGTTTTGGAATGCATGTTTGAAAATTTAAACCAGATTTTTATTGGGACCTCCATGTTGAAAGTTTATCAAACCATAAACCCAAGTTTTTGTTTTGTTTCCTCAAGAAAAGAAAAGAAATGGTGTTCTTGTTTAAAAATGCTTTTAAATTTGTCTTCTCTATGGTTTTGCAATTCTTTTGGTGAATATGTATATATGTATACTGATTTATATATATATATATATATATATATATATATATATATATATATATATATATATATATATATGTCTAAATATATTTCTTATATTTTATGAGTTTAAGATTTGGGGGTGTGACTATTAAATTTTTCATGAAAAAAATATTTGGAACCAGGGAAAAATTGCGGATTTATTCCATAGGTTTTTTTTATAATAAAATAATAAAAAATATATATATATTTTTTTGTTTAGGGAGGGCTTTGGGGGAGCCGCACCTGGCGCGACTCCCGCAACCCTACCCCCGTGCGGCTACTGGCACCGCCGTTGCCATGGGTGGTGGACAGTTGTGCTTTGCACAGCCACACCACCATTCATGTTGGTCAGCTGTGCATAGCGTAGCCGCTAACCACAACCAGGGTCGGCGAGGCTAGCGCCGGCCTCCGCCTCCACCGCCCCCTCATACCTCCACCTCTGCCCCTATGTGGAAAACCCGCGGCCGCCTCCATTCTGCTACCTTTGTCAAATCCACGCGTCCATAAGGAAGAGAAAACCATGATCGGGAAACCATGGGCAACAACCCTAATCTGGTCGCCTCGAAAGTCGTGCGACCGCCCCACTCAACCTGCACATGGCCCGAGGCCTAAAGGGAGGAGAAATTAAATATATAAGTTAATAAAAATAAAATATTTTATGTATATTAAAATATAAATATATTAATTTTATATTATTATGTTCATAATATGAATATATTAATATATATTACAATAATATAATATATATTAGTATATTTAGTATTATATAATAATATAATATTATTTATATTTGTGTTGGTAAATTAAAAATAGATATGTATATAAATTATAAGGGTGATTTAAATGGTGTTGTGAGGTATTTGATTATAACATGTTTTTTTTAATGGAATTGAGGAATTTTGGAATCATATGCTATCGGGAGGTAATTGGTTTATTTTAAAAAATTATATATTGGGAAGGGTTAATATGAAATTTAAAGGAGTTATGTTTAATAGTAAGATGGAATGATTTAACGATGTAATTTTTGCAAAGGACCAGTAGTATTTTCTTTCAAAATGATTAGCTTCTAAAGAGGAGACAGTTATTTATTCTAAATCATTATTTTTTGAATGGAGGAAATAAATTAACTATAGTTAAATTATTGTTTTATTTGTATATAGTATTTTATGGAAATAGTTTTGATTTAAAATAATATATTTTTCAAGTCAAGTTAATTCTAAATGATTACATTGAAACGAGGAACACAATATTTATTTTGAAGCAACGTGATTGTTTTATATGTAAAACTGGTTAATCTTCATTATTTAAATGCAAGTAGGGAACTTAAGTAATTAGTATTAATTTCTTTCTGATTGGAAAAGACATGTTTAAGTTCAGTTTATTTAATACAATGAATTATTGAATGAAATGAGGAATGGATTTAGAATATCCAAAGGTAGTTGATTTCATGTGCCTTCAGTGAATATTCCCTTCGTACTCTTGTTTGCGAAATGGATTAAGGGGTGTTTTATTCCTAAGTCTTCTTGATTGGGGTTTTCCATTCTATGGTTGTCGTTTGTGATGTCAACCTGTTATGAATTCTCTTGGATAGTGCATGAGGATTGTGTTTATGTTAGTACCTAGTTTTCATGAATGAAGACATTTGTGCCTCCTAGGAAAGGAGTGGATTTTGTAATGTGTGCCTCCTTGTTAGGAGCGATCAGGAGCGGTTTTGTTATTGTTGTTATCTCCAATGTTGGAGTGCATTTCAGTTTGTGTCACCTCTTGAGAAAGGAGAGGTTGTGATATCTTGTTTGTTGCACCTTGGTTCCATTGATGTTTGGTTGGTGTGTGTGTATATTGTCAAGTAGAAGAGTTGCTTGTAACGGGGGCCAGCACACGAAGTGGTGCCAGGATAACTTGTTGTAAGTGATTTAATCAAGTGATAACTAAAACAATACTTAGAAGTTTAGGACTAACTGCTCACTAATCAAGATTTTAATGCCTCACTCATGGACCCAAGTGCTCGGTTAGGCTTGGGATGAGATGGGAAGGCTTGGAATGGCAAGGTCATCTATCTTGTATGTACAAAAGGTATTTGGCTCCACATGAGTGAGTATGGGGGTCGGGATTTGGTAAAAGTCACCAGGATAACCTTTTCTTGTGGGGGTCGGAGCCTAGGAAGATTCCCAAGGATAACCCATGATGAGCTATGTGATGACACTCTGTCTAGGACAATAGTTGATTCTTGTTTCTGGCTAGTATGGTTTCCTTAACATACCTTGTGTGACCACAGTTGGTATTCTTGTGTATGGTTCTTTTAACATACCTTGTGTGACCACAATTGGTATTCTTGTGTATGGTTCTTTTAACATACTTGTTCTACTTTATTTATGGAAGCAATGTGACCTTGTAGAGTTGTACTTGTGTTGTACCTTGGGATGTACTTGTGAGGTTCATATGATTGGTTGTTTCAGTTTATGTTAGCATGTGTCTAGAGGTAGATGGTCTTGACTAGGATTCCTGGTTACTATCTCCTAGCATGGGGGGTGGGCCTTTGGGTTCCACTTGGTTGGGTGGCATGCACCTAAATCCGTTGGGTTCTTCTTCATGTTCATGTGGACGAGACTTCCAATTGGAGAGCTCGTTGGTTTCAGTTTTAGTTCTTGCTTTATTTCATTTCAGTTGATCTTGTACTATTTTACCCCTCAATTTTTACTGAGGTGGAAGTTGTAATTGTAATCTCATTATGTTATTGATCTTGCCTCATCCGGGGAATGAGTGTTGTAATCTTATTATTAAATTTTGATAAATGAAATTGATAATTATCTCTTATGCTTGATTTAAATTATCTTAATTGGAATGCTTGTGCTTAATTTATTTAGTAATTAAATGACATGGTTTAAATCATGTTTTTTTTTTTAGGTTCTATTTAACCTTTGTCCCATAACCTTAGAGGTTGTTGGCATTAGTTAGCGAACTTTCTTATTAATTATACTTTAAAAAAATAAAATTATTTCATTTTAGTTAAATGCAACTTCCTTTAGGGTTGCGTGGTGGGGCGTTACACATGGTATCAGAGCCTAGGTTTAAACATTGGGTACTCTGGGATTATGGTGGAGCCATTAAGCTTTCAGTTGTGTAGGCTTTTAAGTTGTGTACCTCACTCAATACCTTGGTGTGTAGACGAGGTTTTGATTTGGTGCATTGTGTGTGAGGGAGTTATATCCCTACGTTTTTGTAGGCTTCCAAGAGTAAGCCTGACACTAAGCGACACAAAAAAAAAACTGGTTAGCTATACTAATGATCCTTTTTTATGATGAAGGAAATCAAACATTAAATTAGGAACATGCATTTTTGTTTTGTATTTGATCAAATAAATATTTACACAAATTAATATAGCCACTTTGTATAGCTGCATAAATCATAAAACAATAGTCACAATGACCAACAATTACTCGAATAGTTTGCCAGAGGGAAACCCATGAGGTGTGGGCACTTGCAACTAACCATAGGAACTATACAAGGTATCAAATATATAATAACTATTGCACATAAATGATAGCAATAATCAGAAAAAGGAAAGATACGTAAGAGAATTCTCTTTCATACATAAGAAGACACACATAAGAGACATCTCTTTCATGAGTGTAACATCCCACTGTTTTTGAAAAGTTAAGCAGCATTTTTAGGGTGATGTACCCTTCACAACGAGCCACTAGGGAAAAAAAGGAACAAGACTAAAAATCAAACATAAAGGAAAAAAACATAGAAACAACCCAAAGGCAGCACAACAACCACAGAGCAATAGCCGACATACATGCACAGGGAGCAACTAACTGGCATTGTCCCAGTTTTTAATTAGGAGTTCCATCGCCTCATTACCCACCCATTCTTTGTTCTCCTAGTTGTTGTTCCCTTATAGCTCCTCCTTTATAGCATTAGATAGGGTGCTTGTGACAAAGTGTCCCAACTTCATGGTGAAGTGGGTTAACCCCCAAAACCTTTTGTCAAGATTGTCCATTCTCTTTACCACATCACACGATTCCACCCCAACATCCATAGTCCCTTGAACCTCTCCAGGATCATCCACTAGGGGATGCAGAGAGTGAGAGGAAGAGCCATCAATAGGAAGCTTGCTATCCACCAGAGTAAATTGGGACCTCTCCACATTTTCTTCCTCCTCATCTTCAGATTCTTCTTCCTTATAACCTTTGTTGTCAGACTGCTCCTCCTTAGAGTCTTCAATAATTAGCCTCTTCTTTCTATTCTTGGCTAACCTCCTGGATCTCCTCCTAGAATATTCCCCTCCAGTCATCTCTATGGTCCCCGCAAGTGTATCCCATCTAGAATATTTCCTAACAGAATTCTTGCCCTCACCATCCTTAGCAGTCAGGGCCAGCATGCATTTCTCCTTGCCTTTTTTAGTTGAAGTGGCCTTGTAGGCTAATTCAGCCTGAGTGGCTTTTAGTTCATAGAGTCCTTCCACCGTGCTAGCATGGGCCTTGCCCAACCCACCCTTAAGTTTTTTGGTGGAAAATTTGGCTTTAGGATTCCCCATAATGCTTGAATTGGACTTCCGAGGAGGGCTCTTAGACTCAGCTGTGGAAATATGCACAGTTGAAAGGGGTTCAATGTTCTCAATGCGGACCGTCATGATGGCTTTTAGTGGATAGAGGGCAAGATGAAAGTGATATAGTCTCAGGATAAGCCCCTAATGGAGTGGGAGTGGCGAGAGATCACAAGGGTTATGGCTGGCCGACTCTTTGTACTTGTCGATAGAGCTTTCAATATCCATTAAAAGAAAAAATAGGAAATTGAGGAGGATCTTATGTCTAATGTGATTTAATAGAGGGAAATGGTAATATAAATAGGTTTTAAATCTACCTTCCGATGTAACATACTTCATCAGCGCCATGCACATCTAGTCCCACTGCTTCAGGAGCAGATCCCTCTCAAACCTTGCCTGGTTTCACATCGGGGCGTCCTCACCTCTGAAAAAGGCTTTTAAGATTTCATAGTCCAGTTTCTTGGTGTTTTTAGGGTATTTTTATTAGAAAAAAACAAACCCATAGCCTATGCTATAACTTCCTCACTGATTTCAAATGATATACCACTAATGGAGACCCGTCTGTCCTTCCACGAATTGGCAAATGGACCCGATAAGATAGGATCAAGGCCGACCAAGCACTCCATAAGTGGAGCAATGCCACCCTCGACACAAATGTGCCAGACCAAAGGGTTGTTCTGAAACTCCTCGTAATTGTCAGGTTAATTCCTAACCCGCTCACCACCCATACTACCAACCTACACAGAAAACTCAATAAAAAAGCAAAAAGTACCAATTGCAGCAACCGCGAATAATAATCACAATGTGATAGTTAAGGCAAGGAATGTAGTGGGGGATAATAAAACCCGCTTATCAGTTGCACGCATGGAGGGGAAAATCACTATAAGGTGATTTGACACAAAAATTAATGAATTTATGATTACGGCCAAGAAGGCAAGAATTGGCGGACATGTAGGGAATGCACAAAAAACCATGCGGAAAGGTTTAATAACTAAAATTAGAAACCATCCAAATTGAGCCAAAAGAGTCCCATGCTAAACTAACTGGCCCAAAGCCCCAAGAAGGAGGCCATTTCCCATCATGAATAATCAAATCATTATAAATATATTCACACCCCCAAATGCAAGGAGGGGATAAAACAAGAAATCCAACAATCCCCAAGGGAATAGATTGCACAGTATTGCTCCACAGATATAATGAAGTCACGTCCTTCCACCTATCCATCATCAAGCCACCACAATTATACTTGTAACCATATTTTAAGTCTCAACCCCACCACCTCACCGTAACCTTGGAACTCGACCCCATCCACCATGTCCAAAGGACAGACACGTGGATCCTCTTTTTCGTGCCCCACACATGCAAATCTTTTCCAAGAAACCTCCACCTATACTTCATTTCAATGTTGACACTCATCCACCAGATCCCCAAAAAAATATAGTGGGCCCCCCATTTAGCTCCCGTCATCCAAAGATTAAAAATCATTGCAAACCATGGTAGCCTTGTTCCCGCATGATTAATGCTTGAATATTTGGTGGAAGCCTTTCCTTTTTCCTCCAACATTTAGCCGAATCCTAGACCAAGCCAAGATTAGCTAAGGCATCTACCACATGGTTGCCTTCTCTGAAGATATGAGTCACCTTTTTATTCCTAAATTTGGATAAAAGGAAGCTAACATCCAACAAAATGTCCTTTGTATTCCAACCAATTAATCTGTCTTTATTCACATCATCCGTAACTGAATTGGAGTCTCCTTCAATGTGAAGATAAGCAATCCCCAGAGAAACAACAATTTTGATGCCCATTAGCAGTGCACGAGCCTCCGCCACTAAAGCTGGTTGAAACCCAATACCTCTAGCAAATCCCGCCACTAGAGTTCCCATAGAATCTCTGATAACTCCACCAATACTTTCCCTACTTGGGTTGCCCTTAGTAGCCCCATCAAAAGTAAGTTTAAACCATCCTCTATCCAGAGGCTCCCATTTAGTATTTTTTCTAGCTAAAAGTTTTGAATTATCAAAGGAGTTAGCCTTTAAATCTCGGTGCCATTCTTTAGCCATTTTTATTTTGTAATCCATCGGCCCCATCTTTGGGAGTTTCCCATTAAAGAGAGATATATTATCCTCAATGAGCCTAACTCCAATGCCAAACACCTCCTTGGGACTCCTCTCAATATTCCTAAAAACCCTGTTATTCCTCTCCTCCCATAAACACCAACCTAAGATAGGGGGACCGACTTCCAAATTTCACTTAGCAGAGGGTGTTAAAATGGGCCATACCAACCCAGAATAAATGATAAAAGGTCCTTGCTCATAACCCAAGGGACATCAAGTTTCTCAAAAGGTAGCCTCCAAATTTCAGCAGCATATGGGCAGTGTAATAAAAGGTGATTGACAGTTTCCTCCCCATTCTTGCAAAGGAAACATCTATTGGGAAAACAAAAACCCTGAATCCTCAGATTGTCCTAGGTTAGAATCCTACTATGACAGGTCGTCCACCAGAAAAAAATAATTTTAGGGATCATGTGATGATTCCAAATATTCTTCCAGGGTTCCACAACAAAAATTTCATTAGTCAGCAGTCTGTAAGCTGAACGCACAGAGAGATCCCTCTGTTTATCTAAAGTCCAAAAAAAATCGTCCTCCCTATCATAGGAAGGAAACCTGGTGCTATAGAGAATCACCTGAAGGGATTGAGCAAGACAACAAAGGTCATGAGAATGGGGGAAACAAAGGGTAAGATCCTTCCAAATCCTAGCTCCGGGAGGTCCATAAACATAGTCACTGATATGTATGCTAAAGAATCTCTGAGCCACTCCCATCACTACCCCAAAGCCAGAGCAAGCCAGAGAGGAGTCAATTAGCTAAGTATCTTCCCAAAACTTGATTTTAATCACATTTCCCATTTTCCATTTAATCCCTTTCTTAGCAAACCTTGTATGCTACATATGCTCCTCCAAACAATAGAGCCCTGGGGGTGAGGTTCCGAAAGACAATCAATCAAGGGCTTGTTCTGGAGATATTTGGTATTCAAAATTTTACACCAGTCTTTAGTGTTCCTTAACTAGTCCCAACCAACCTTGGCCATCAGAGCCCTCTTAGAGTTGAAAATCTTCCTTATTCCAAGCCCACCACAATTTTTAGCCTAGTAGAGCCTTTCCCATTTCACCAAAGCGAGTTTATTTTTTTCCTTAGTACTAGACCATAGGAAATTCCTTTGAAATCTTTCAAATTTATCAGCAATGTACTTAGGCATCTTAAAAATGGATAGAAAGTAAGTGGGGATACCTTGGATAGCCGCAGTGAGTAGTTGGAGTTTTCTACCATGGCTTACCAAAGAGCCCTTCCACCCAGCTAACTTCCTTTGAATCCTTTCCAGAACCAAATTCTAGAACTCCATGGGTACCTCCTTAACCATGAGGGGGAGCCCAAGATACACCGACAAGAGAGAATAACCAACACATCCTAGAACCACAGTCACCCTATTTTTCAAATTAGGCATGCAATTAAAGAAATAAATCTTGCTTTTATTGTAATTGATGCTTTGACCAGAGCAAGATGCATAGTTGTTAAGACAAGCTATCCATTTCTTGGCTTCCACCACAGAGGCCTTCCCAAATAGAAAGGTGTCATCCACAAATTGTTGCACAACAATCAGATTTAGAGAGGAAGCTACTTTAACACCCAAAATGGAGCCCTCTAATAGAAGACCTGTGAAATTCGTACTGAGCACATCAACAATTATAATTAAAAGATAGGGGGACAAAGGGTCTCCTTGTCTGAGCCCTCTACCAGTAGAGAAGAACCTACAGGGGGATCCATTAATCATAACTGAGAACTTGACAGTACTAACACATTCCATAATGAGTTTGATGACCAAACTGTTAAAGCCAAACTTAACCAATATCTTTGGGATGAAGTCCCACAACACTTTATCATAAGCTTTGAAAATTTCAAACTTGAGAGCCATCCCTGCATTGTTACATCTATTCATTGAGGGGAGCAGTTCATGGGTTGTCAAAGTGGCATCAAGAATGTGTCACCTAGGGACAAACCCCTTTTGAGTGTGACTAATGATTTTTTCTAGGAGAGGTTTGATGCGGTTAGCAAGGATCTTAGAAAGGATCTTATAAAAGGTTTTACAAAGACTAATAGGTAAGAAGTCAATTATAGAAAGTGGCTCACTAATCTTGGGGATAAGAGCAATGAAAGTGTGGTTCAATTGTTTAAGTATCCTACCAGATTTGAAGAAGTCCCTGGCCATAAGCACAAGGTCTCTGTCCATAGTATCTCAGAAAATTTTTTAAAAAGGAGGAAAATTGTTAGGCATGGGGGCTTTGAAAGCCCCCATGCTAAAGGTAGCTAGACGAACTTCTTCCATGGAAACATTCCTAAGGATTCCCAAATTATCTTCCTAAGAGATGGAGGCAGGGAGATGTTGGAGAATCGCATAGTCCAAAGTCAGGTTGGGCTCCTCAGCCAGGGCCGAAAAATCCTCCTGGAAATAGTTAACTACATAGATCCCAATTTGAGCTTGATTTGAAATCACCTCCCTTGTGGCATTTATCAATTTGTCAATTTTATTCCTTTTCCTGTGCTTGATGGCAGAAACATGAAAAAAGGAGGTGTTCCTATCTCCTTCCTTCAACCATTGGACCATAGAATTTTGTTTCTAGAAGACCTCCTCATTTTTTAGGACTCATTCTCATTCCATTCTAGCTTCCCATTTCTGGATGTGAGTCCATTGACTATCATCACCCTCATCCATATTTTTCTGTAAGGTCCTCAACTTTCCTTCAAGCAGTTTTTTCCTTTGAAACACATTCTTGTTCCATCTTTTACCATTAGTTTAATATGTTTAAGTTTAAAGTAGATCCTAAACATAGGGGATCCTTGGACAGGAATATTCCACCATTCAACATTTTTTTTTGGAAATCAAGCTGAGAATTCCACATTATTTCAAAGCAAAAAGGACAAGGACCAAGAGCAGGATAAATATTAGTGGTCAGTAGAAGAGGATTATGGTCAGAGACCATCCTGGGCAAGGTTATTAGGCTGGCATCTAAGACATTAGTCCAATGAGGAGAGAAAAGGAAGCAGTCAAGCGAGACCTGAATCAGGTCACCACCAACCCATCTATTAGACCAAGTGTAATTCTGGCCCAAGAGCTCAATATCAACTAAACCCAAAGAATTCAAAAAATTAGCCAGATCTGACATACTGCCAGTGTAATCCAGAAGGCCAACACTTTTCTCAGATGGATACAGAGGAGAGTTAAAATCTCCAGCAACAATCCAACAACCTCCCTTATTCAGATTAATCTTAGCCACCATGTTATTCCACAAAATACTCCTCGAGTTCCTCTAATTAGGAGCATATATATTAACTATAGACCAAGCTTCTCCAAGATAAGAAAATGAAACCCCTACACTATTTTTACAATGAAATATTTTAGAACCCTGTAGACAAGATGGATTCCAAAGCATAGCCAAACCCCTCGAAGCTCCCTCGGCATCACTATAGACATAGGAAGCATTAGGCTAGAAAAAGTTAGCAATTTAATCAAAATTAACCATCAACATTTTGATTTCTTGAAGAAGGAAAACATCAATCTTATGTTTCACTATATAGTCCTTCAGGGTACATTGTTTGTGTGAGCTATTAAGCGCATGAACATTCCATGACATAATCCTCATTTTTTACCTTTTCTTGAGGACACATCCAATGTCATCTACTTTCCCAGGACAATCTCATTTGTTGTTTCTCTCGTTCTAGTGTATCTCTGAGAAGTTCACCCTGGCTTAGATTCCCCTCCTACATATGCCTTCTTCTTCCTTCCTTTCTTCTTGGGTGTAGTCCATATCCCTCCATCCTCAGCTTTCTCAAGCTTTAAACTCCCCAAACTTTCAATAGACTCTTCAATCATACAAGAGCTCTCTTCTTCCCAAATTTTACCATCCTCGATCAAAGCCCCACAAGTCCCCAAAGTGACAGCCAAAACCAGAGGGTCAATAGCCAAAGCACTAGGAACATAAAACCCACCAGAGACCCCCACAAACAAGGGATCAATAGTCAAAAAGCCAGGGTCTCGAGACAAAGATAGGGGTTTATCAACCAACTCCAATGAGTCACTAGGGTCATTTAATTCAGGAGGTGGACCAATAGGGGAGGGTGGGTGAGGAGGATTCTCAGGTGACTGATCAACACCTAGGGGAATGAACCTAGAGTCACATGATAGCATCAAAATATTCTCAGACAGAGTCGTAGGATTTATCACATTGTCCTTAAACTCTCGACTGACAGTGGATTTGTAATAAGAGATAAGATGCCCTGCTTTGGCACACTTTTGACAGTATACCACAGCGTTTTCGTAACACACAAGTTGAGTCCAACTACCCAACTTAGAACATAGGTTGACTGAGTTTGGTAGAATTTTATCAACATGAATATTGACATAGAATCTTGCAAAGATTGACCTTGATTTTGATTTTGTGATAGCATCCATGGTAACAAATTGACCCAGCGAATCCCCAATAGCTTTGAAGATAGCTTCATCCCAAAAATCCAAAGGCAAGCCTAATAGCCTTATCCAAATAGGATCCAACTTATTTAGATCAGTAGCAGGGTCAAAACCAGGTTTCCATTTGCATAAAGCCAGACTATGCTTCCCAAAAATCAATTGACCTGATGACAGAGTAGCCACCAAGTCCGCCGCTGCAGTGAATCTAAACAAGAAAAGACCACTAGCCATTGCACGAATCTCCACACTACCCTTAAGGTGCCACTTTGCCACAACCCATTTTTGAACCATATCCACCATTGGATGTTAAGAGAGAAATATTCCCACTACAACATTCTCCAAGGAGGAGAGGATCCTGTCACTAATTGAATTAGGAATTTCAAACACAATACTAGAGGTCAATACAATCTTAGGTGAAGATGGAAACAAGGAGGATACTTTTTTCTCATTAAAAAACACATCCTTCCAACCGATAGATAGAGGGATCTTCACCGCCGGCACAAAAGATATGCCTGAAGATGCCAAAGTCTTCAAAAATCCTGACGGTGAAAGCACTGACCCCGCGGGGGTGGTACTCGCCAGACATGGGCCCAAAGGAGGGGAGCACGGGTCAAGAGGGGGCAGAGGGGGACCATTGAATACCCCCAAGACAAATTCCACCATGCACACAAAATAAATGTTTATCCCACACATTCTCATTATATAATAAGAAAATAAACCAAGAAAAGATTAAAAACTATCTACACAGTCCTAAATCATTGCCTATGTAATCATCTTTAACTGAATTACAATAGTACATCAACAAATAAGCATCTTTTAATATATTCTAGAATTTTTTTTTAAACCAAAAACAACACTCATACTATAAATATATATACATATACGTATATATATATTTCAAATGTTCAAACATTTTTTAAGAGTTATCAGCTTCACATTTTATCTAAATATGTTCTTAAGAGAATGATTTACCTTACAATTATGGTACTCATACAATATCTCAATCATGACATGCATGCCATGTCTCAAGGAATATTAACTTGCATCATTTATTACTTTTGCACATAGTTCATAGGTATACTACATCACATTTACTTACAATTTCACATGTACACAAAACAATAACAAGGATTCTCTTCCCAATGGGTGTGCATGTCCTCATACAAAGGATGCTCTTCCCAATGGGTGCACCTGTCCTCATACAAAGTATTCTCTTCCCAATGGGTGCGACTATCCTCATACAATCACATAATTTACAACATAAGGCTCACACAGTGGGGTTTACAAGGATGGATATTCATGGACTCCATAGCACATTAGGAAAGATGATCTCGAGGCCCTTCTCTAAGGACTACTATACAGAACAATCATAAAATGAGGGGAATAATAAATTAATGACCATCCCATATTGGGCCAATTTACAACCGCTTTCAAAATAATTCCCCAACTCATCTACTCCCCTATACAACCTGCCAAGGAACCCCCCTGGGATATGCCAGTTTATAGATTTCACATTACACTAAACATGCCAAAAATTTGCAAATAAGGAGAAAGCCTCAAACTATGTATCATAAGATCATAAACCAAGGTTTTAATAAAGCTCCCAAAGTGGAAACTACAAATTCAAGAGAAAAATAAATAAAAAAATCAATTGTAGCTACTTGTAACATTTCGATCATAATTCAAACTGAAATTTAAACAAGTCTTTGAGGCAAATCAGACTATAAGAATCTTCAAATGGCTAATTAGTCTAATAAAATAACTATAAAATTTTGTATTGCTAGCGCATAATGAAATAAAACATCAATAAGAAATTACTAATAAATAATATTCCAACAATAAAATTCATACATCACAAACACCATGTGACTTGATAAGCCACCTAAGGGGAGGAGGGGAATGGTGGTTCTCTAACAACATAAGTATTGTAGCATGCAATAACTAGTGGTCCCTGACATCATGAATATAAATAACCGGTGGTCCCTAACCACACGAATATAAGTAACTGGTGATCCCTAACCACATAAATCTACATCACTAGTAGTCCCTAACCACATGGATATAAGTAATTGGTGGTCCTTGACCAAATAAATATCAATAATTGGTGGTCCCTGGCCACATAAATATATATCATTGGTGGTCCATGTAATTCCGTCCTTTACTTATGGGTGAAAAACATCAAGGAATAGGCTTGCACTGTGAACCAACAAGTGTGGCTCTCATATGTGGGAGAGTAGGCCACAGTCAACACCCATAAGAATATTACAATGACTCAACATAGATCCTTTATTAGGATTAGGGACAATTCCCTGAGCTTATAATTTTCCATTGGGTGAACATGCGCCTCTCAACCCCTATTTACACTAGATGGCATCACATTCCCATAAGGAGGGAACCATACACTAGGGGTACATATTTAACATACAATTAAGACTAGCACAAAGGAATACACAACATTTCATTTAATAGACACACTTAACACATTGACATAAACTCCCAACTAGCTAGCTTACATAGGGCCATCACAAAGGGTACACATAGGGAATCATACTAGATGCCCACCACCCTTATCCAAGTCGGATACCCTATATCTCATACTTGGGGCACAACACATATATAGGTTTTCCACTTGACATGCCACAGCACAACAAACTTTATGTAGCTCACCACACCATAGCACAAATGTTTTTACACCCACACACTTTGGTTACTTTACACCATGATCACTTGATTAACCATTTTGTTAACATCTACAAATTTTCATAACAGAATATTTCATAGCATAGATATTACTCTAACTTCATAGATTTAGAAATTCATGGTGCATCCCACTCTTATCTTGTTAATTGGTACATATGTTACACCTATAGTCAAGTTAAATCTCTATGTTTTAGACATAGCTTTGTTTCCATTTCCATTCAAATACTTTTGGTATGTCTACTAATGAGTCTAGATAAAAGGATAATTTCATTCTAGTTTACACCACATGTGCAAAAGAGTTCCTAGTTACAAGGTAATTTGACAACCATAATCTTCCAAGAGCATTGCAACAAAAGAAAATATTACTATTAGTGCATAATATACATGATGAATTATTATAACACATTAGCCTTTCCATATCTTTACAATCTTTCACTTTATATCGTAGGATCAACTCATCCAACACTTTCTATATTCCTCATTTTCATTATCACAATTCTCTCCAAAATTTATAAGACACAAGGCCAAACTAGGAAGTAAAAAGGTTCCAAGAGTTTAATTTTTATTTTATTTTCCTCCTATTATACTCATATGCATATGTTCTTCTAAAGAATACTAGCTATGGCATAATACACACATTAATAGAGATTTTACCCTTCCCATTTTTTTAATACCCCCTATCTATATATTTAATTCTCCATTCCCATAATTCACCACACATCACACATAATTCATTACTTAACTAAAACAAAACTAACAATTGATTAACCAACATTAGAGTCTTCTACAAATTTTAAGTACAACACCTACTTGCTTTTGTTACTAATTTCTTGCTAACATTCATGCTTTCTTATCTCTAGTGCTATCAAGTCTTTAGTCTTCGATAATATACTAGAGAAGTAAATTAAATAACCTGCTTTAGTTAGCATTTTAATTACCTATCCATGTTTAATAAGGTCCCTTCAAAAAGGTCTTAAATTTTACTCACTAGCAAAGAACTCATTTAAATCCCATATTAGCTAAATTACCATAGTCGTATCCTATTTATGGCATTCCATGCATTTTCATCTTTAACTTTAACCTAGGCAATCATGCTCTTTCGCTAGCTACTTTAGTCTTTAAAGATTAGAGGATAAAGGTTGGGTAGTTTTGTATAGTCCCTTTAATTCTTCAAGATCGATGTTTACTTAGGAAGGTACATAAGCAAGTGAATAATTTCCACCTTTTACTTTAAGATCGAATATTACTTTATCCATTTATCTAAATTAAATTTTCTACACCAAATAGGGCCATAGTTATAGAGGATTTTATTGGTTATATAATTTTACTTACAATCGAAAGTAAATTCTCTTGTGTTTTCAACCACTTAATAAAAATACCCTTTCAAAAAATAATTCGTGACCTTAAGTTACATGCAATTATCTTTAAATGCAACAAGGCTCAATCACTCCATAGGTGACATCCTTGATTCTCTTTCCATTGAATTCCAATTATAAATAGGGATTGCTTAATAAAGTATGTTATATCTAATCTAATCATTAAATCTATTACTCATTTAATAGAATAAACTTTAACCATTTATTTCAAATTAACTTTGCATAAGGTATAGTAGGTTAAAACCTTTAATTAAACTTCTACAACAATTCATTAGGTCTATTATGATTAAAGGAGGTGATTAATCTTTCTAAGTTGAGCATTGTGATCAACGATAATTTTATTTAATTTACTAAGCCCGATCATCCATAAAAATCAATAGATCAAATTTTATAAAATTTTTTAATATCTTTTCAAGTCTATGGATGTGTAGGGTGGCATATTTAGGTTTGCATAATTTTAGATTTTAAGATTCTTTGCATTTTAGCACTAGCTTACTAAACTCCGAATACTTGTGTTTACTATTACCCACCTTTTAAAGTTCCAAATAAATAATGTCAACAATAATAAATTTGACCTCTTAACTCTTACTAATTGAACTATCTCTATCCTAGATCATTCATATTATCTACAAAAATCATGATGATCCCATTGGTCTAGTCTTCGTCTAATGACTTTTCTCCTAGTTAATTATCATTAGCTAAATGTCTCATTAGGTCAAATCTTAATTATCAAATACTCTTGTGATTCTTATAACAGATGGTTTATTCAAAGTTTTTAAATTTTGGATTTAATTTTAAAAAAACCAATTGATTCACATATTGCCAACATTCACAATCTAGAAAGACATAAGACCCATGTTATTCCTAGAGTGCCTAGTGTTGCAACCTAGGCTCTGATACCAAGATGTAATGCCCAAAATTTTACACCAAAATAAAGTTAAGAAGAAAACACTAATTTCAAATTACGTTCAGTTATGGTTGCAAAACTCTCAAGGTTTGCTACCAATGCAGGCACTATAAGAGGGAAAAAAAATTTTTACTAGACATAAGCTATAATTCTTTTGTTAAGGTAACTGAAATGCTGAGACCATCATGGTCAGTTCAAGAAGAGATGTGGAATCCACATCACTGAGGTACACTTAAATATTTCAACCAACCCAGAGTTAATCTGAACCATTATATAGGTCACATGCCAACAATAACATATATATAGATATCAATAGTAAACTCAAGAATAATAATAAGAGAATAATTCCTAGGGGCTAGACCTAGTCCTTTGGGGCTCATCTCAGATGGCCTTGCCTACATATATACTTCGTAGAGGCATCGTAGTTCAAAAATTGGACTTCAACCATCTCACACATGGTTGGGTAGCAAGGGATATGAACCACTAGTTTAAAAAAGATGCCCTAACCTCAATCTCATTGAAACATCAACTCACACAACAATGATAGTGTTAACAACTCAAAGGAAGACTCTTAAACAAATAGACCTCGATTATAAATATTTAGCTAACTGCAATGGATGGTTTCCCAACTAACCATATCCTAAGTAATATTTAATAAAAAATACACTGAGGGCAATTTTAAGTACACAAAAATCATTATATTTCCCTATAGTGGGAGTTACCATTGACACAAAAGACACTATTACATTCATGGAACATATTATCAATTTTGTTTTCATATCTAACAATAACTATTTAATAATACTTAACAAATTAGTAAGCAAGAACAATAATGATTAGAGAATTCATAAATATAGTATAAACACTAATGGGAAAAAAAACCATTTTGATAACTAGGGAAATTATAACAATACATTGATTTAATTTTATTCAATATAACTTTAATATTGTTAACTAAGAAAAAATGAAGTAAAATCAAGGAAATCTAAGTGTGGGAATGCTTATGTTCACAATGAGTTATGTAAAGCTGACATGTTGCTAAATATATGTTATCACTCTACCACTAGCAATGTATTGTCAAAGGTTAAAATACTAGTCTAATGTCATAAAATATCTCAAATTTCATAATGAAATTAATTTATCTTCATCCTCCTATATGAATCACAAATATATATATATACTAGAATTACAAATAATTATTATTTACTTTTCTACTTAAATTTAATTTCTTTACTTTAATAACCATTTTTTTTAAAATGTAATTACATAAATATTTAATACTATATAAAAGAAAAATATTTACTCATATATTTAATAAATAACATTAATAAAAGAACTATCCTTCACATAATATTTCATCCAATAAATATTCTCTAATTTAAAAAAAAAAAATTTAAATCATTAAAAAACAAAGTGAGATATTATCTAACCCTCTTTTTCCTTATTTAAAAATTAAGAAGTACTTTTTCTTAAAGAATGATTTAGTGGGATGTAATTTTATTCCAAATCTTTAGGCTTTAAAAAGAAAGCTTCCTTCTTTTGTATCTTTTTTAGCTAAAACTAAGGAAACACGGGAAGATGAACCTAAAGTTCATTCACAAGTAGGGCAACAATAAGAGACAATTTCTCATGCGAAGAAAATAAAGTAGCTAAAGGGATAGCCTAACATACGTTCAAGCCTTCTCAGTATTGTTTCAGAGTTTGGTCACAGACAGTAAAGGATTGGGGAAAAAATAAATCTTAAGAAGAATATAATTTCATCACGATGTAAAAGCAAAAATTCGGGTCTGCCCATTGATTATGAAAAGGAAATCCTTTCAATTGATTTCATAAATTAAATTCATAAGTCTCAAGCATGGTAAGCATACAAACCGACAAGGAGGCATTATGAATCACAGAATCAGGTAATTTCTCCCTAGTCGTGCTCAACATATGGTATAAGGTTTTGCAGAACAATCGTGCCCAACAATCCCATTTTCATGCATTGCAGACTTGTAAGTCTGATATTATATTTCAAGAGATTTGAATACAATATGTAATTCAAGAAAAATATTTGATACATTATTATTCTTCTCTTAATTTCTTCATTTTTTTTTTTGTTGTTGTAGATAATCATGGTTGAACAACACAGGTAATGGAGATGACACTTTATTTCCACAAAATACAACAACTAGTGTTATTTTATCTATTTTTGAATGGTACAATCAGGAGAAAAAATAATGGATTTTGGTATTTAATCTATAAACAAATAATCCCTATTTCTAATTGCTCCAGCCCTAACTCTTTCTTTCATTTGTATGATTCCCATATTTTCTAGTTCTTGTGGTTGTAATATTGATTCACTATTTCCTGGATTGAAGAGTAGTCACAAGAAATAATCCACCATAGCTATAATTTTACTTGTTAAGAAAGGTAGATACTACTCACCAGAAGCTCTTTCCATAAGCTCTCTGGTTTTTCTTGTGAATCTGCATTGGCTTCCCAGTCTTCGAACCTCTATTTCAAAATCCTAGAATTAGTTTTCCAGTCTATAGAAGTCATCTTCATTTCTAGATATCTTTTGAAAACCATTCTTAGGTTTCTACAATAATACTTAAGGCAAGAATTTGAGTCCAACAAAGTATCGTATACATGTGTAATGCGCATAAAATTTTCCTGGGAATTTAGTTGTTTTCTGATATGAGGATGATATGTTGAGCTAAATTCTTGTAATCTTGTTTGATTTCTCACAGACTTGCATTGAAGATTCCTCCCTCTTGGTGCCTTCTCTTCCACACGATAATCTCCCCAAGTCATGTGTTAGATGAGGAATTTAAGGCATTGAACCAAGTGTTGGCTAAAGGTTGTGCCAAGTGCCAAGTACACCATCCTATGAATGCATTGCTCGTATCAGTAATTAAGGCATGTAATTAATGGAAATTCCCCTCAAAATTGATGATAGATGCGTTTTATAATATCGCATAACTTATTTTCTTGCCTTCCAAGCTCCTCCTTTTTGCTTGGCACCAAATAGACAAAGTGTGTTGCCTATATCAAGGTGCACCCTCTTGTCTTTAATTAGGGCAGGTGGAAGATTTTTGACATGATGATCCACCATATGACTATATTGAATTTCCTCAACCATAAATCCATATCACAGTCAACATGATATCTGAGTTACGTAACAATCGTGATCAATACACCATAGAGTAGTAGCATGAATTTCGATCAGGCAAATGAACCCAAATCACGTAACCTAGATATAAAGAGACACTCAGGGTGACGTTTAGTTGCATACATTAATCCATCCCTTCATGTCAAATATCCTTCATTCATTTTCAATTAAATGGAAAGCCTTGAATTTGGTGCCCTATATTACATAGGAAATGTTGCGATATATATATATATATATATATCAAGAATTTAAATACTTAGCTAATATTTTATAACTGGTTCTATATGCCAATATTTCTATTCCTATGGAATCTTTTTATCTTAATTAGAGGTATTGTTATTAAAAATTTATGTACTATTATCTTCAAGATCATTTTGAGTGCCACTCATTTCCATTTTCTAATGGATGATATGGTATATCTTTGTTATCGGTGATAATGAAGCTACATAATATCTCTTTGATTCTTATAATTTTATCATGATTTTCTTGACCATTAAAGATGTTAATCGAATAAAAAAATATTAAACCAATGTTCTCATATAATAAATTAGGTATTATCTTGGTCATGAATGTTAATTACACCAATGGATTCTATGCTTTATTTTTCTTGTAAAAAGTGCTATAGATCTAACACTATTTTTGATGATATTTTAGCCTACGGATTTGGTTCCCCAATCCTTTAGACACATCACACTTTATTTCATAAGTTTCTTGTACACTTAAGCAACTCTGGCTACAAAATGATTGCTAGAATGTGTTCTTCCCTGTACCATATTGAAAATTATGTATACATAATATTCAGTCACATTCCTTTAGTACACCCATTCATGTATCATGTCATTTATTTATAATAATCGTACTTAGTATTATGGATAGCGAGCTAGGTGGCCTTATTGGTTTAAGAATATGTACTTCAATATAAGATTTATCAATCCTCTATAATGAGAATTTCCATGAAACATTAGTACACTCTTTCATTTTATAAGACATTTCTAGGAAATATTCATTTATTATTAACATGACTATCAAATTATATAAACAAAACAAAATTCCAAGAGTCCCTAATAATATTATCATCACTCAACTATATACATGTTAGAAACATCATCAAATATTTAGTTATTGGACCTCATCTTAAGAATATTATATTTTGATAAGCTAAGAAGCCCTAGTCATATTGGTATTATTGAATCAAATTTTTTTATTTTTTATAATTTAATAATAATATTATCGTTTAATTTATAATTTAACTAAACAATATTTTTATTCACCCCCAACATAAGACTTATCAATAATAATGATGTTATCATAGAATAAACTAATTGAATGTTAATAGTATTCTTATTTAACCAACACTTAGACCATTATATGTATATAAAGATGAAAACGGTGTAGTAATGTTCAACAATAGGTGGGGATTCACATCTTACCCCCCTATGGCTAAAATTACTCCTGCAAGTTACTAAGAGTTAGAGCACCCACCCTATATTTTAACTAAAAGATGATAGTAAACAAAAATCATTCCTTAGCAAGTAATATGTGTATCACAAGAAGTACACAAGTATGACATAGGTACATAGGTATCCACTAAAAGAGACACACACAAAAAAGTGATTAGCCATAGTAATGATCCTATTTTTATGATGAAGGCAATCAAACATTAAATTAGGAACATGCATTTTTGTTTCGTATTGGATCAAATAAATATTTACATAAATTCATATAGCCACTTTGTATAGCCACATAAATCATAAAATAATAGTTACAATGATTAAGAATTACTCGAATAGTTAGCCAGAGGGAAACCCATGAGGTGTAGGCACTTGCAACTAACCATAGGAACTATACAAGGTATCAAATATATATTAACTATTGCACAGATTTGATAGCAAGAAGTAGACAAAGGAAATATATGTAAGAGAATTCTCTTTCATACATAAGAAGACACACATAAGAGACATCCCTTTCATGAGTGTAACATCCCATTGTTAAGAAATGTTTATCCCACACATTCTTATTATATAATAAGAAAATAAACCAAGAAAATATTTACAACTATCTATGCAGCCCTAAATCATTGCCTATGTAATCATCTTTAACTGAATTACAATAGTACATCAATGAATAAGCATCTTTTAATATATTTTAGAATTTTTTTTACCATAAACAACACTCATACTGTAAATATATATATATATTTGAAATGTTCAAACATTTTTCAAGAGTTATCAGCTTCACATTTTATCTAAATATTTTCTTAAGAGAACAATTTACCTTATAATTATAGTACCCATACCATATCTAAATCATGACACTCATGCCATGTCTCAGGGAATATTAACTTGTATCATTTATTACTTTCGCACATAGTTCATAGGTATGCCAGATCACATTTACTTACAATTTCACATGTACACAAAACAATAACAAGGATTCTCTTCCCAATGGGTGTGCATGTCCTCATACAAAGGATGCTCTTCCCAATGGATGCGCCTGTCCTCATACAAAGTATGCTCTTCCCAATGGGTGCGACTATCCTCATACAGTCACATAATTTATGAGATAAGGCTCACATAATGGGGTTTACAAGGATGGATATTTATGGATTCCAAAGAACATTAGGAAATATGATCTTGAGGCCCTTCTCTAAGGACTCCTCCATATAGATAAGAACAATCTTAAAATGAGGGTAATAATAAATTAATGACCATCCCATACCGGGCCCATTTACAACCTCTTTCAAAATGATTCCCCAATGCATCTACTCCCATATACGACTTGCCAAGGAACCCCCTTGGGATATGGCAGTTTATAGATTTCACATTACACCAGACATGCTAAAAATTTGCAAATAAGGAGAAAGCCTCAAACTGAGTATCAGAAGATCATAAACCAAGGTTTCAATAAAGCTCCCAAAGTGGAAACTACAAATTCAAGAGAAAACAAAATAAAAAAATCAATTGTAGCTACTTGCAAAATTTCGATCATAATTCAAAATGAAATTTAAACAAGTCTTTGAGGAAAATTAGAATATAGCATCCTTAAAATGGCTAATTAGTCTAATAAAATAACTATAAAATTTTGTATTGCTAGCGCATAACGAAATAAAACATCAATAAGAAATTACTAATAATTAATATTCCAACAATAAAATTCACACATCATGAACACCATGTGACTTGATAAGCCACCTAAGTGGAGAAGAGGAATGGTGGTTCTCTAACCACATAAGTATTATAGCATGCAATAACTAGTGGTCCCTGACCACATGAATATAAATAACTAGTTGTCCCTGACTACACAAATTTAAGTAATTGGTGGTCCCTGACCACATAAATATGCATCACAGGTGGTCCCACACCATATGAATATAAGCAATTGGTGGTCCCTAACCACACAAATATGAATAATTGGTGGTCCGTGACCACATAAATATGAATCACTGGTGGTCCATGTAATTCCATCCTTTACCCATGGGTTACAAACATCAAGGAATAGGCTTGCACTATGAGCTAACAAGTGTGGCTCTCATATGTGGGGGAGTAGGCCACGATCAACATCCATAAGAAGATTACAATGAATCAACATAGATCCTTTATTAGGATTAGGGACAATTCCCTGAGCTTGTATTTTCTCATTGGGTGAACATGTGCCTCTCAACCCCTAGTTACACTAGTTGGCATTGCACTCCTGTAAGGGGGGAACCATACACTAGGGGTACATATTTAACATACAATTAAGACTATAAAAAAGGAATACAAAACATTTCATTTAACAGACACACTTAACACATTGAGATAAACCCCCAACTAGCTAGCTTACATAGGGCCATCACAAAGGGTACACATAGAGAATCGTACTAGATTCCCATCACCCTTATCTAAGTCGGATACCCTATATCTCGTACTTGGGGCACAACACATATACAGGTTTTCTACTTGACATGCCACAACACAATAAAATTTATGTAGTTCACCACACCATAGCACAAATGTTGTTACACTCACACACTTTGGTTACTTTACAACATGATCACTTGATTAACCATTTTTTTAACATCTACAAATTTGCATAAAATAATATTTCATAACTTAAATATTACTCTAACTTCATAAATTTATAAGTTCATGGTGCATCCTACTCTTATCTTGTTAATTGGTACATATGTTACACCTATAGTCAAGTTAAATCTCTATGTATTGGGAATAGCTTTGTTTCCATTTTCCTTCAAATAGTTTTGGTATGTCTACTAATGAGTCTAGATAAAAGGGTAATTTCATTCTAGTTTACACCACATGTGCAAAGGAGTTCCTAGTTACAATTTAATTTGACAACCATCATCTTCGAAGAGCATTTCAACAAAAGAAACTATTACTATTAGTGCATAAGATACATGATGAATTATTATAACAACTTATTATACCACATTAGCCTTTCCATATCTTTACAATGTTGCACGTTATATCATAGGATCAACTCATCCAACACTTCCTATATTCCTTGTTTTCATGATCACAATTCTCTCCAAAATTTAAAGGACACAAGGCCAAACTAGGAAGTAAAAAAGTACCAAGAGTTTAACAAATTTTGATTTTCTCCCTATTATACTCATATGCATATGTTCTTTTAAAGAATACTAGCTAGGGCATAGTACACACACATTAATAGAGATTTTACCCTTCCCATTTTTTTAATACCCCCTATCTATATATTTAATTCTCCATTCCCATAATTCACCACACATCACACATAATTCATTACTTAACTAAAACAAAACTAACAATTGATTAACCAACATTATAGTCTTCTACAAATTTTAAGTACAACACCTACTTGCTTTTGTTACTAATTTCTTGCTAACATTCATGCTTTCTTATCTCTAGTGATATCAAGTCTTTAGTCTTTGGTAATATACTCGAGAAGTAAAGTAAATAACCTACTTTAGTTAGCATTTTAATTACCTATCCATGTTTAATAAGGTCCCTTCAATAAGGTCTTAAATTTTACTCACTAGCAAAGAGCTCATTTAAATCTCATATTAGCTAAATTACCACACTCATATCCTATTTATGATGTTCCATGCATTTTCATCTTTAACTTCAACCTAGGCATTCATTCGCTTTTGCTAGATACTTTAGTCTTTAAACATTAGAGGATAAAGGTTGGGTAGTTTTGTATAGTCCCTTTACTTCTTCAAGATCAATGTTTACTTAGGAAGGTACATAAGCAAGTGAATGTTAGAATCCAAGATCACCTGCATGCAAATGGATACCTGTCACATGCAAAAGACATGCAAAACCAAGAAGATATTCTTCAAACCTCAAAGTGTAAAATACATTATTAGAGTCTCAGTTATTACAAAGAGATCAATCCTTATGAAGGAGATCAAGAAACCCTAAAAATGAAACCCTAGTGTGCACACTTAATAATTAATAAATAATTATTAATGCGCCTAAGTTTAGCTTAAGCAACTAGAGGAATAAGTGACTTAATTAATTAACCAGTATGATGTAATTAATTAAGCGTAATAAAATATTACTCTAACACCCCCCCTTAAGATGAACTTAGGAAGAAGCTAAAACACTAGAATAAGATGCATGCAAGAAAAGATGGGTCCCGGCAACTAGGCCTGATCAGGTACCCATTTACAAATGCAAGAAAGAGGTAGAGGAGGAAAACCCAGTGGGACAAAACCCCCTACAATGATATGACATGCTGCAAAGAAGCACTGGAAGAACACTATAGAGTAACACTGGAACCACAATCTGGCAAGCAAGGAAAGATACTTCTGTCTACAAGAAACCATATCGGAATCATAATGATGCAACAGCAGACCCGATGCCACGGAACACTCGAAAACTCCAAACGGGAACAACTCTGGAATCTATGAAGCAGCAGTCGATTATTAAATGATGTATCACTGAAAATGAAGTGCAAAGATGCAAGAAGCACTCTCCCAACTGTCAAAATATCCAAGTAATCTCCAAAACACCCATCGGGCCAAATCTGGAATAATGAAAAACCTGGGACAGATACAGAAAAAAGTGCATGGACAGCAACATAGAGCTCCTCAATACCTTTCCAACGCCGCAAAGATAGCGAAAATCGGAGATCGTGGCAAAAAGTTATGAGCTCGGAAGCATAAAAAGTACATCTGACTTCAACCAGCAATAAATGCAGTAAAACAGGAAAATACTGAAAAATAAACAGCACCAAATGAAAGTGCTCGGAACCAGCTTTCCGGCGATATCTCGTTTGCCCAATTTCGATACCGTATGCCCAAGTTATGCAAAAAAGAAAAAAACTGCTTCTTTAGAGAAAACTAGGGTTAGGAGGGGCAAGGAGAGGCCGTACGGACGCTGACGTCATGCTGACGTCAGCGGTTCACGGGCATAAATTTGACGGCCTGCAGGCCGTCGTCGCAAAAATCTGGCCCCCCTGCAAAAAAATTTTGGCCCCTGGTCACCCATGTGTCCATGGGCGCAGAAATGGGGGCTGGGCGGAGCCCCTGGTTCTCCATACGACCGGGCGTTGTGGACTGGGAGCCCTCAGGGGCTGAGCAGGGTCGACGGCCGGATGGGGGAGCCACCGGCGGCGGTGGCGGGTGGGTGGCCGCCCGGTGGCGGGAGCCGTTTAAACTGGAGGCGTCGGCACAGAACCCGAGGTGGGCCTTTTTTAATTTTTTTTTTCGATTTTCGTGCCTCGTGAAGCGTGCTGGGGAGGCCGTACGGCTTCCCTAGCAAAAAAATTTTGCCTCAGAAACCAACTGCTCGAAAATGGACGATTTGACAGGCGTTTCTAGGGTTTTGGGGCGCTGCGAACGCGATGGCGATGTCTGTTTGAGCCCATAGTGTCCCGAAAATTCGGCTACCCCCAGATCTTGCAAAAAACGATGCCTGTGGAAACCCTTGCACTTGAAACTCACTGAGAAGCCATATCTTCAGATCACGAACAGGCAGCGGCAGGTCTGGAGCTCTGATACCATGTTAGAAACCCCAGATCAGACATGCAAACCTAAACACCTTCCACAGAAGAGAAAACATCAAAAAAGCAGAGCTTTGCATGCGAATGTGCAAAATGATATTATTCAGGAATTCAATATTACAATGAGATGATTTGCTTTATAAAAGCAAAGTATGCAACCCTAATGTTGACCTAAAATTAGCTCAACCTAAGTAAAGTTATGCAAGTGTAATTAAATATTAATTACACTAACACCCCCCCATAAGTTCAACTTAGGGAGACTAAATAAGCATGCACCTAAAACTAAGATGAATGCAAGAAAGCATGAATGGGTCCCGGCAACAAGGCCTGATCAGGTACCCATGTACAAATGCAAAAATGAGGTAGAGAAGGAAAACCTAGTGGGACAACCCCCCCTACAATGAGATGACTGCTGCAAAGAAGCACTGGAAGAACACTGTGGAGTAACACTGGAACCGCAATCCGGCAAGCAAGGAAAGATACTTCTATCTACAAGAAACCATATCGGAATCATAATAATGTGACAGCAGACCCGATGCCACGGAACACTCGAAAACACCAAACTGGAACAACCCTGGAATCCATAGAGCAACAGTAGATGATATGATGATGACAGAATCTTGAAGCCGTGAATCTTGATGCCGATGCCAAACTAAGACTGAAACTCTTCCATGGGAAAAAGTACCATACAGACTCGGGAACAATAACCACAAATTTAGTGGCCCTCAAACTGAGATGGATCTGATGCGGATCACTAACCATAGGCTCTCAATCTAAAGTGTGAACCAAAATGAATCTGGTATGTGTCAAACTAAGACAAAATATGGCCAAAAAGAAACTAAGAAACCAGATTACAACCCATGCGAGTTGCCATCAAAACATGATGAAGATTATTATGCAAGAAACCCCCCCGAAGGAACTTTATATCAATTCATTTATTACAATCCCCGATGACTGCAAAAGGAGAGAATGCCTAACATGCATAAACAGAAAATAAAAATAGACCTCAGATCTGTGTAGAAGACTAAACCAGCTTTCCAATGCCGCAAGAATGGCGAAAAAAGGATCACCGAGTCAAAAGATATGCCCTCCGGAGTGAAAACAACAACATCTGAGTTCAAGGACTTGCAAAACAAATCTGGAGCAGAATCTAGAAAAACTGAAACATTGAATAGATCGGCATCGGAATCAGCTTTCCAACGATATCTTGTTTGCAAAAAACGGACACCGTACGCAAAAGTTATACCCGATTTCGTGAAAGTGCTCCAGAAAGGCCAATAAGGCCTGCAGGCAGCCCAAGGGGCTAAAAAAATCTCGGCCCCTGGTCCTACATGCGACCAGGGGCTGGCGGACAGGGGGCTGGGGCAGAGCCCCTGGTCGCCCATATGACCTGCAAGTGGGCTGGAAGGCCGGTCGGGGGCTGGGCGCATAGCGCCTGGTCCCCCATAGGACCAGTGGCCTGGCTGCAAGAGCCCGCGGGGGCTGAGCTCGGGAAGCGGCGGGATTTGGCGGCGCCGCATCGGCGGCCGCCTGGTGGCCGCCCGGTGGCCCTCGGGTGGCGCATTTTTTTAAAAACTGGAGGCGCAGAAACCAATGAAATCTTTGTCCTTTTTCCTCAATTTTCGAGCAAAAATCTGCATCGAAATGCGTGTTGGGGAAGCCGTACGGCTTCCCTGGCAAAATTTTTTTGCCTTCCGGATCAACTTCGCCAAAATCGACGAAAGGAAAGGCGATTTTAGGGTTTTTGGCCGCTGCAAACGCAATGGTGACCTCCGTTTCTGCTCAAAATGCTTCAAAAAAACGGCTACCTCCAGAGCTTGCAAAAAAACACCAAAACTGAAACCCTCATAGATCTGGCAAATGATGACCAAAATCTGCAAAATAAAAGCCAAACCTGACTTTTTCCAGCGCTCTGAATCCAATGGTGAAGCCCGATCTGATCCAAAATGCTGCATAAATGAACTCAAGGCAAAAAATCCTCGAGGAACCCCGAACGAAATCTGCAATGGTTTTCTCCAAAATTTGAGAAGGGGCTGCATGTCAAGGCTCTGATACCATGTTAGAATCCAAGATCACCTGCATGCAAATGGATACCTATCACATGCAAAAGACATGCAAAACCAAGAAGATGTTCTTCAAACCTCAAAGTGTAAAATACATTATTAGAGTCTCAGTTATTACAAAGAGATCAATCCTTATGAAGGAGATCAAGAAACCCTAAAAAGGAAACCCTAAATGAAACCCTAGTGTGCACACTTAATAATTAATAAATAATTATTAATGCGCCTAAGTTTAGCTTAAGCAACTAGAGGAATAAGTGACTTAATTAATTAACCAGTATGATGTAATTAATTAAGTGTAATAAAATATTACTCTAACAGTGAATAATTTCCACCTTTTACTTTAAGATCGAATATTACTTTATCCATTTATCTAAATTAAATTTTCTACACCAAATAGGGCCATATTTATAGAGGATTTTATTGGTTATATAATTTTACTTACAATCGAAAGTAAATTTTCTTGTGTTTTCAACCACTTAATAAAAATACCCTTTCAAAAAATAATTTGTGACCTTAAGTTACACGCAATTATCTTTAAATGCAACAAGGCTCAATCACTCCATAGGTGACATCCTTGATTCTCTTTCCATTGAATTCCAATTATAAATAGGGATTGCTTAATAAAGTATGCTATATCTAATCTAATCATTAAATCTATTACTCATTTAATAGAATAAAATTTAACCATTTATTTCAAATTAATTTTGCATAAGGTATAGTAGGTTAAAACCTTTAATTAAACTTCTACAACAATTCATTACATCTATTATGATTAAAGGAGGTGATTAATCTTGATAATTTTAGCATTGTGATCAACTATAATTTTATTTAATTTACTAAGCCTCATCGTCCATAAAAATCAATAGATCAAATTTTATAAAATTTATTAATATCTTTTCAAGTCTATGGATGTGTAGGGTGGCATATTTAGGTTTGCATAATTTTAGATTTTAGGATGCTTTGCATTTTTCCACTAGCTTACTAAACTCCTAATAGTTGTGTTTACTATTACCTACTTTTTAAAGTTCCAAATAAAGAATGTCAACAATAATAAATTTTACCTCTTAACTCTTACTAATTGAACTATCTCTTTCCTAGATCTTTCATATTATCTACAAAAATCATGACGATCCCATTGGTCCAGTCTTCGCCGAATAAATTTTCTCCTAGTTAATTATCATTAGCTAAATTTCTCATTAGGTCAAATCTTAATTATCAAATACTCTTGTGATTCTTATAACATATGGTTTATTCAAAGTTTATTAATTTTGGATTTAATTTTAAAAAATCTAATTGATTCACATATTGCCAACATTCACAATATAGAAAGACATAAGACCCATGTTATTCCCAGAGTGCCTAGTGTTGCAACCTAGGCTCTGACACCAAAATGTAATGCCCAAAACCTTACACCAAAATAAAGTTAAGAAGAAAACACTAATTTCAAATTTCGTTTAGTTATGGTTGCAAAACTCTCCAGGTTTGCAACCAACGCAGGCACTATAAGAAGGAAAAAAATGTTTTGCTATACATAAACGATAATTCTTTTGGTTAGGTAATCCAATTGCTAAGACCATCATGGTCAATTCAAGAGGATATGTCGAATCCACATCAGTGAGGTACACTTAAATATTTCAACCAACCTAGAGTTAATCTGAAACATTATATAGGTCACATGTGAACAATAACATATATATAGATATCAGTAGTAAAATCAAGAATAATTATAAGAGAACAATTCCTAGGGGCCAAACCTATTCCTTCGGGGCTCATCTCAGATGGCCTTGCCTACGTATATACTTCATAGAGGCATCGTAGTTTAAAAATTGGACTTCAACCATCTCACACATGGTTGGGTAGTAAGGGATATGAACCACTAGTTTAAAAAATTGCCCTAACCTCAATCTCATTCAAACATCAACTCACACAACAATGATAGTGTTAAAAAATTGAAGGAAGACTCTTAAACAAATAGACCTCAATTATAAATATTGAGCTAATGCCTATCAATGGTTTCCAAACTAACCATATTCTAAGTAATATTTAATAAAAAATACATTGTGGGCAATTTTAAGTACATAAAAATCAGAATATTTCCCTATAGCAGGAGTTACCATTGACACAAAATACACTATTACATTCATGGAACATATTACCAATTTGGTTTTTATATCTAACAATAACTATTTAATAATACTTATCAAATTAGTAAGCAAGAACAATAATGATTAGAGAATTCATAAATATAGTATAAACACTAATGGGAAAAAAACCATTTTGATAACTAGGGAAATTATAACAACACATTGATTTAATTTTATTCAATATAACTTTAATATTGTTAACTAAGAAAAAATGAAGTAAAATCAAGGAAATCTAATTGTGGGAATAGTTATGTTCACAATGAGCTATGTAAAGCTGACATGTTGCTAAATATATGTTATCGCTCTACCACTACCAATGCATTGTCAAATGTTAAAATACTATTCTAATATTATAAAATATCTCAAATTTCATAATCACATTAATTTATCTTCATCCTCCTATATGAATCAAATATATATATATATATTAGAATTAAAAATTATTATTATTTACTTTTCCACTTAAATTTAATTTCTTTACTTTAATAACCATTTTTCTTAAAATGTAATTACATAAATATTTAATACTATATAAAAAAAAAAATATTCATGCATTTTAAGTTACTCATATATTTAATAAATAACATCAATAAAAGAAATATCCTTCAAATAATATTTTATCCAATAAATATTCTCTAAAATAAAAATTTTCAAAAAAAAAAAAGTGAGATATTATCTAACCCTCTTTTTCCTTATTTAAAAATTAAGAAGTACTTTTTCTTAAAGAATGATTCAGTGGGATGCAATTTTATTCCAAATCTATAGGCTTTAAAAAGAAAGCTTGCCTCTTTTGTATCTGTTTTAGCTAAAACTAAGGAAACACGGGCTGATGAACCTAAAGTTCACTCACAAGTAGGGCAACAATAAGAGACAATTTCTCATGCGAGGAAAATAAAGCAACTGAAGGGATAGCCTAACATGCATTCAAGCCTTCTCAGTGTTGTTTCAGAGTTTGGTCATAAACAGTAAAGGATTGGGAAAAAAATAAATCTTAAGCAGAATATAATTTCATCGTGATGTAAAAATAGAAATTCGGGAATGCCCATTGATTAGGAAAAAGAAATCCTTTCATTTGATTTCTTATATTAAAGTTATAAGTCTCAAGCATGGTAAGCATACCAACCGACAAAGAGGCATTATGACTCGGAGAATCAGGAAATTTCTCCCTCGCCATGCTCAACATATGGTAGAAGGTTTTGCAGAACAATCGAGCCGAGCAATACCAATTTGATGCATTGCAGACGTGTAAGTCTGATATTGTATTTCAAGAGATTTGAATACAATCTGTAATTCAAGAACAATATTTTATGCATTATTATTCTTCTTTTAATTTCTACGGTTTGTTTTTGTTGTCATGATAGATAGCTATGGTTGAACAACACAGGCAATGGAGATGACACTTTATTTCCGCAAAATACAGCAACCAGTGTTATTTTATTCTATTTTTGAATGGTGCAATCAGGTGAAAACATAATGGATTTTGTTTATTTAATCTATAAACAAATAATCCCTATTTCTAATTGCTCCAGTCCTAACTCTTTCTTTCATTTGTGTGATTCTCATATTTTCTAATTCTTTTGGGTGTAATATTGATTCACTATTTCTTGGATCCACCATAGCTATAATTTTACTTGTTAAGAAAGGTAGATACTACTCACCGCAAGCTCTTCCCATAAGCTCTCTAGTTTTGCTTGTGAATTTGCATTGGCTTCCCAATCTTCGAACCTTTGTTTCCAAATCCTAGAATTAGTCTTCCAGTCTATAGAATTTGTCCTCATCTCTAGATATCTTTTGAAAGCCCTTCTTATGTTTCTACAATAATACTTAAGGCAATAATTTGAGTCCAACAAAGTATCGTATACATGTGTAATGCGCATAAACGTTTCCTGGGAATTTAGTTGGTTTCTGATATGAGGATGAAATTTTGAGTTAAATTCTTGTAATCTTGTTTGATTTATCAGAAACTTGCATTGAAGATTCCTCCCTCTTAGCGCCTTCTCTTCCAAACGATAATCTCCCCAAGTCATGTGTTAGATGAGGAATTTAAGGCATTTAACCGAGTGTTAGCTAAAGGTTGTGGCAAGAGCCAAGTATGCCATCCTCTTAATGAACTGCTCATATTAGTAATTAAGGTATGTAATTAAAGGAAATCCCCCTCAAAATTGATGATAGATGCATTTTATAATATCGCATAACTTCTTACCTTTCCTTCCAAGCTCCTCCTTTTTGCTTGTCACCAAGTAGACAAAGTGTGTTGCCTATATCAAGGTGCACCCTCTTGTCTTTAATTAGGGAAGGTGGAAGATTTTTGACATGATGATCCACCATATGACTGTATTGAATTTCCCCAACCATAAATCCATATCACAGTCAAATTGATATACGAGTTACGTAATAATCATGATCAATGCACCATAGAGTAGTAGCATGAATTTTGATCAGACAAATGAACCCAAATCACGTAACCTAGATATGAAGAGATACTTAGGGTGACGTGTAGTTGCATACATTAATCCATCCCTTCAGGTCAAATATCCTTCATTCATTTTAAATTAAATGGAAAGCCTTGAATTTGGTGCCCTATATTACATAGGAAATGTTGCTATATATATATATATATATATATATCACGAATTTAAATACTTAGCTAATATTTTATAATGGGTTCTATATGTCAATATTTCTATTCTTATGGAATCTTTCTATCTTAATTAGAGGTATTGTTATTAAAATTTTCTATACTATTATCTTCAAGATCATTTTGAGTGCAACTCTTTTCCATTTTCTAATGGATGATATGGTATATCTTTGTTATTGGTGATAATGAAGCTACATAATATCTCTTTGATTCTTATAATTTTATCATGATTTTCTTGACCATTAAAGATGTTAATTGAATAAAAAAATATTAAACCAATGTTCTCATATAATAAATTAGGTATTATCTTGGCCATGAATGTTAATTACACCAATGGATTCTATGCTTTATTTTTCTTTTAAAAATTTCTATAGATCTAACACTATTTTTGATGGTATTTTAGCCTAGGGATTTGGTTCCTCGATCCTTTAGACACATCACACTTTCTTTCATAAGTTTCTTGTACACTTAAGTAGCTTTGGCTACAATAAGATTACTAGAAATTGTTCTTCCCTGCACCATATAAAAAATTATGTATACTTAATATTCATTCGCATTCCTTTAGTACACCCATTCATGTATCATTTTATTTATTTATAATCATCCTATTTAGTATTATGGATATAGAGCTAGGTGGTCATATTGGTTTAAGAATATGTACTTCAATATAATATTTATCAATCCTCTATAATGGAAATTTCCTTGAAACATTAGTACACTCTTTCATTTTATAAGACATTTAGGAAATATTCATTTATTATTAACATGACTATCAAATTATATAAACAAAACAAAATGCCAAAGTCCCTAATAATACTATCATCACTCAACTATATACATGTTAGAAAGATCATCAAATATTTAGTTATTGGATCTCATCTTAAGAATATTATATTTTGATAGACTAAGAAGCCCTAGTAATATTGGTATTATTGAATCAACTTTTTTTTTTTCCTTTTTTTTTTTTGAATTTAATAATAATATTATCGTTTAATTAACAATTTAACTAAACATTATTATTATTCACCCCCAACATAAGACTTACCAATAATAATGATGTTACCATAAAATAAACTAATTGAATGTTAATAGTATTCTTATTTAACCAACACTTAGACCATTGTATGTATATAAACATGAAAATGGTGTAGTAATGTTCAACAATAGGTGGGGCTTCAGAGAATGCATCATATGCAACATTAATCTTAATTCCTTTTCAATCAAAATGTTATCAATGATTATGTTTTATCTTCCAATTTGGAAAGAAATCATCCAAGAGTGGGCTAAAGCCCAGAAAAATGGTAGTCATTTGACAGTCTATTAAGGAAAATCGGTAGAACCACTTAACAAAAAATATAAATATATGTTCGATGGTATCATTTATCAAAAGGAACAATGAGAATAGTCGCTCTAACAAGCATTTACTAAGAACGATGAAAATCATTCTCCAACACGCATTTAAACTAAATTTTCACATTCAAACATTTAGGCGAAATGAAAGGAATTCGTTCGACTAGTTTTATTTGTGGGTTCTTTAACCCAACATTCAAGTTTGTTCAATTCCATTAAGGAGTCCTCACCCCACTTGATGGTTTTTCCAAACATAAAGGATTCATACAATGGGTAAGACTCATTAGCAAAAACAAGAATATTCAATAATGGCCACACAAAGAGAGGTAGCTTGTAGACTAAGACTAGACTATGGGAAAGAATGAGTTCGAATGGATCAAACTCTAGCATGGAAACATTGTAACATATAAAATGAATGGGGTTTTTCTCACCTCACAAAGCGAACAATAGAAGCACTTGGTTCAACTTGCACAAAAAATCATTTCAAACACAACGGTTTCTGGTGATTTAAGGAAACCAAATGCACAGTCATAAGAGAATACAAGAACTAAATATTCATTCCTCTATCGAATAGGGTCTATATAAGAGCAAGAAAATCCATCATTTTTGTATCTATAAGGAAACAACACTTAAATCAAATTAATAGTGAGAATTACCTCATTTTTCTGCAAGTAAATGATGATTTTTTCTCTGTTCAAAATGAAAACAACACCTCTATCTAGGTTCACTCCTTCCTTTGTGATCTGCTCAAATCTTCTCCCTTCTTTTTATTAAAGATCCTTTCCTTTTCTTTACGATCACCCACCTTTAATCAAGGATTCCTGCATTATTAAAATTGGAGGTTGTATTTACTCTCCCACATACTCCTCATACTTAGTTGCCCACTCCTCCATGCTTTGAGCATAATTCTCTTTCCAATATGGGTGTTGTTCAGACTTCATGGTGTTAAAGGTGTTATTATTTCCCTATATAATTGATTAAATTGTTTCCCATTTTTTTCTATCCATATTTTCTAAATTTCACATAAATAATTATATTCCACATTTCAAATAAAAGAGAACAATTTAACACTACAATATGTATTTTCAACACCGTCATTTATTAATAAATGAAATTAGCATCGAATAGACAAGGTAGGTCAAATTCTCCACTTAATTCATTTCCATATTCTTAGCTATGAAATCATTTATACATTTGACACAAGAAAGATAATATCTACCAAATTGCAAGTTAAATGAAAATAATTTAAATTTTCAATTGTGTGTGCACATTCTAGATTCCATCACGCTCATTGATCGTCATTCAACTAAATACTCCTACCTCAACCATGTTCTCAGTCTTCAACCTATTCCTGCATTCACACACTTGCACTTGCAAAGTTTCATTAGTAATCATTAACCAATGCTTATAACACAAAGATTCTATTTTTTATCATAACTTTCATCATTCATATTCAACCACATGAATATGGATATATTTCAAATGACATTAAAATATTAAATTTATCACAACTCAAAACTTATAAGTTTCATTTTCCATAAATATTTAAATAAATTAACATTATTAAATGTAAGAAAAAATTGAGATGTGACATTCTTCCCCACTAGGAAGAGAAAACATCCAAATGTCTTATCAGAAAGCATCAAATTATATGTCTATTTCAACATTCAATCATATTTTTATGCAAGAAAAAATTTCATAACATGCCAATTCAAAATGCTAAAGCCCAGAACGATAGTCGTCATTCTACTATTTGCTAAGGGAGACCAATATAATCATTTAACAACAAGTATAAATATATGAACGATGGCATCGTTCATCAAAATGTAGAACGACAAAAGTTGATCGAACATGCATTTTCTTAGAACGATGAAAATCATTCTTCAACAAAAAGTTAAACTAAATTTTCACATTCAAACATTTAGGAGAAATGAAAGAAATTCCTTTGACTGGTTTTATTTGAAAAAAATAAAGTCAACACCATATTTGACGAGCTTAAAAGCATACAACACTTTGTTTGCAAGAAAATAGAGAATCCGACTCTTTGTGGGTTCTTTAACCCAATATGCAACTTTGTTCAACACCATTAAGGATTTGTCACCCCGCTTAAGGTTTTTTCTATAGTGACCCTCCTGATGAAATTTCTATTTCAATTGTTTTGAGTTTTTGTTAGTAGTTAGTTGCTTGAGACTATGTTACTTTGATGCATTATGTCATGGTGTACATGACCAATTGTGAAACTCAATTGATGATAGACTCTACTTATGATGTTCTATTTACTTTCCTGAGATGACATTATTATGGTGTATATGTTGTTCTGAAATGTTTATGATGGTACTATGATGTGATTTATTTTAGATGTTATGTTTTATGTCAGTTTGGTGAAGGAGACGGTTTAGCAGTACTCATCTGTGAGTGCCCTGCTACACTATGATTCTTCTTCACAGTGTGTCTTCTGTATATATGTTGTTATTGCTGACCATGCAGTGTGATGCAACTCTTAGGTACATGCATTAAATCCACTTGTTTCGTCAGGTCTGAGTGTGCCATGGCCCAATGGAATTTTTTGAAGGGAGATAGTTCTTTTCCTCTATCACAAGCCTTCATTCTGGAAAGAACGAGTATCATTTTGTTACCCATATGTCTTTTTGTTGTTCGTTTTTCATGATTATTCGTTGTTTGTCACGTCTTGTTATGTTGTCATGTTTTATAATGTTATGTTTAGATTATTTAATGATTTAAATTGATGGTAATGTTGATTAATGATTAATTACAATGTTTAAATTTTTAAGCCTATTCTAGAATATTGAGGAATTAAATGAGAAATATTAAAATATATTAATTCTGAAGGATTAATTAGTTGTAATTGATTCGTTTGTGCAAGTTTGATATTTCAAAAATTAAAACAGTCAGTTGTGTTTTTAATTGCAAAATATATTTTCTTGATAATTATGTTTGAAAGTTGAACTGGTTGTTTTAATTGCATGTGCATACAAAAAGTGAAAGTGATAAAAGGATATAACATAGGAAAAGATTAATTTTTAAGAGGGCAATTTGATTTTAAAAAAGAGGAATGGTTGTTATTTCACGGGAAAGATTGGTTTCTATATTTTTTTGGGGTTTTGTTTGGGAAAAAGTTAAAAATTGATCATTGGAAGTTGTGATCGCACTGAGAAAGTACTATGGATTGATTTTTTTTGGTTTTAGCTTTACTATCCTTCACATCCGAGAAAGCATTTTAGGTTTTCTTCTTGGAAATATCTTGCTTATTTTTGGAATTAGTGCATCTAAAAATGGGTTTGTGGTATTCTAGAGTATTATGCTGCAAGAATATTACCTTGGTACCTAAATGCACAATAGAAAACAAAAACATTAATGTCAATATTGATTGAATTATTGAGAAATAAATGGTAAAGAAAATGTTGTAGATCTAGCTATGGAATTATGTATTCATCAGGAAATGATTTGTGTTGTAACATATTTGCATGAGTTTGATTTTATCTCCCTTCGTTGCGTTAATGATTCTCACTTCATTGGAATACAAGCTCCCTCAAAATCGTGATTATAGTCTACCATCTAACCATTCTCTCTTGCTTCATTCTATGTTTTGAATTAAAAATGGATTATTCTAGTTAGTGTTCATAGAGTCTTTCTATTGCCTAAATTCATAGGGTTCCTGATGATACCCAATTCTCTTAATGATTCATTTTCTTCTGATTTTGTCTTGAATTTTATTAGTTCTCCTAAAGTTCTTGTAGTCGGCTATTTCATTTTGGATAGAATTGTTTGATGTCCTCAATGGTAGTTTTCTATTCTCATGCCTTAATTATTGGCTGGGGCGATTTATGCATTCGGTGTTGACTAGTATAATATGCCTTTACAGGCCCCTCATTTTGAATCCATTTGAATGAATGGTTGCATGTTTCAAATGCATATTAAAATATGAAGATTCGCATATTTCCTTACAAAATTTATACTATTTTCTTAACCTAAAGATCAAGTGTATTTACACATGCCTATGTATATTCTGAACTAGCCAATATTAGCGACCCTTATGTCTTGTCCCCATCTTATCTTCATGCGGAGTTACCAATATTACTTTTGATTCGCCAGAGTAGGGAACCCTCTATCTCAATTCAGATTTTTGATCGTTTTCTCTTGTTCGAATCTTTATTATCTTTAAAATTGTGGTCGATGGTTACTACTATCTCTTTGATTTTTGAACAAATCCCCGTGTTTGTATCTTTAGTTATGTAGCCTGAGAAGGTCGTCACTTAAGTCTACTTTTCTTCACTCTGACGAGGTTCTCCTTCTACCATGAGTATCATTCTTTTCCAGATGAGTTAACTGTGTATATGTATACACTGCTTACAATCTTGATTTCGAACTTCTTTGGATACCAATCGACAACACCAGTTTTCAAGTTCGTGAGTTGAAGGTAGCAACATTTCGGGTGTCTTCTATTGCATGTCCTCAGTTTTAAATTCTATCCTTCTTACCTTGGCGTCAGATGATTTTACCAATCAGTTGAATCTTCTTTATCCTACTATCGACATGCAACTACCACGAAAGATGTTTTCTTGTTATTATCCTCTATAGAGCCAATTTCACCATGGTGCTAGGTCGGTCACCTTATATCCCTTCTATTTTTCTTTGCTATCGACCTACTTTTTACTCATGCGAGGTCCTACTTTCCACCGTGGATCTTTTCGTTATTGTTACTAGATGACTGGTCCAAACCTACGTGGTGTTTTGTTGCCACCTATCGTTTGCATGCTTATTTGAACGTTGACTAAGCCTTTAATTGCAATTGAGACTCATCGTATTCAAAGCACTATTGTTAGAATTTTCTACTAACTTTATATAAATAAAGGTTCTATTATAATAAATGAAAGTAAAATACTTTTTGTTAAGTTTGTTGTTTCTAATATTAAGTATCAATCACTGAATATAAGTAAGTATTGTAGAATTAATTATTAATAAGAAGGAAAATTTGATTTGGTTGTTAAGTATAGTTCGTCGAGTATGTAAGAAATGATAGTTTATTATTATATATATATATATATATATATATAGTCCATCATTTTAATTTTTGATCATTCTTAAATGATGATATCAGTGTATTATTAATTAAGTAATGAATGTTAAATCCTTCTTATATTTTGAGTAATGGCATATAAAATTGTTAAGTGTATATATATATATATATATATATATATATATATATATATATATATATATTAATATTTAGTTTTTGGATTCAACTGTGTATTAGTTTTTGGATCCAAAAACTAATACATAGCTGAATCCAGAAACTACATACTAATGACATGGACTATGGAAATCTAATGTCTTTCATATATATATTGTTAATTTATAATGATGAAATGTCTTAAGTAATTGTGTATAGTTAATAAGGGTAACAATGTGTAATTTTGTCATTGTTAAATTATGAATAGAATATCAACTTGTATGGGAGAATTTATTTTCAATTGATCAATAAGTTTATAACAGGTTTATATGAGTCATGAATGATTCAAGATCACGAATGAAATCTAGATAAATTTGTGAATAGTTAGACTTGTATGATTGAAAATCTTGAATGCAATTTGTTAATTATGTTTAAATGGTATTCCTACATAGAGTTTATTCTTAATTATTGTATTGAAGTTTGGTGTCAGTGTATCGTCTCCCAGAGGATTGGAATTGTCGTTATTGAGATAAAATGTGATTGGTTATTAAGGAGGTTCTTTTTCTTGATTTTAAAGTTGAAACGTGAACCATGCACGTTATGCCTTATGTGATATTATTTTTGGGATATCTTGAAGTCCATGTTATGGAAGTGTGTTGTTCTTGAAAGTTTTGGCCATGCATGTTTTGTGGTTCTTCTTGAGATATTTAATGTTATTGTTTAGCTAGATGATGACTTTGAGTTTGGGTAAGTGCACAAAGATGGTTCCCAAAAAGGGGACTTAAGTGGACAACTTTTTTTGAAATCAGGAAATAATGACATTGGACATGAAATTGAGGATGCTTACATTCAAAATTTTGAAATGGAACAAAAAGAAGGATTCAAGTGCTCCGAGTCTACTTTCTAAAATAATAATTTATTTTGAAAATATTTGAGATTAAGGGGTTCAAATGAGGTATGTACACAAATTGGTGTTGTTTTTGTCAGAAAACCATAACATAGCAACTCTTGTACGACCCTCATGCAGTGAAATTTTTTTATTATTTTTAAAATCGCAACGGTCAGAAGTTAGCTAACAGTATGTAGTTGATGCACGATTTTTCTGATAATTTTTTAATGAATATTTGATTTTTTACTAATTTTCAAAGTGAACATTTCTTGAAAAACAGAATTTTGGCAGTGCTACCCATACAAATTTTGGAAACTAATTGATTTTTTTTTTAATTTGTAGAATGGAGTCTAGTTTCTAAAAATATAATTTATTTGAAAAATGGATGAACGGTTAATTTATAACGAAAAAAATACCAAACACTACTTTTTGGCAAAAAAAAGACATACAGATAAAATAAATTATGGATGAAAGGCTTAACATTTTCAGAAAGTGAAAAAAAATACATCGTTGGATAGCTAAGAGAGAACCCAACATTACCCATGTGTTTGATTTTTCCGATATTGAACCACGTGCAATCCTGACGGTGAGCACAAACTCGATTATGAGAAATATGGTAGATTTTTTAAAAACACATCTCTGGTCATTGGGAATGACCTCCAAGCCTTTGGGTTGGTATTCCAAGGCAAATACCAAGCCTAAGGCTTGAGAATTCCCAAAGAAAGATATAACAAAAATGCGTTATAACGCGCTCGCATTACATCTCACTTTTCACATGGTTTTTGCTTCTGCGACAAACATGTCAACTGAGACATAATGCGAGCGCATCATAGCACCCTCACATTATGTCTTCCTTTATGTTAAATGTTAATATATCGAATGTATATTGATATATTTGTATGTTTGTATGTACATGTATGCTTGTATGTCATGCATGTGTGTATCATAACATATATATTGTATGTATGCTTCTATGTATGTCAGATTGTATCTACACATGTATGTATGTATGCTTGTATGGATGTATATTATATGTACATATGTATTATGCTTGTATGTATCCATTTATGTATGTATTTAGATGAAGGGATATGTTAGAGAGAGAGTTTGGAGAGATGTAGAGGGGGTGGAAGTGAGAGTTTAAGAGAGAGGGAGTGGGAGAGAAGGGGTTTGAGTGAGAGGGACTTAGCTAGGTAGGGTGAGAGGGAGAGAGGGAGAGAGAGAGAGAGAGGGGGTGGGAGAGATAGAATTGAGGAAGAGGGAGAGAGAGAGGGGGGAGAGAGAGAGGGGGGAGAGAGAGAGAAACTGAGAGAAATAGAGATTTATGTAGGTAGGGTGCCAAAGGGAGAGACTTGAGAGATAGGTAGTGAGAGGGAGTGTGAGAGAGAGGGAGTGGGAGAGAGAGGGAGTGTGAGTGAGAGACCTGAGAGAGGGAGAGGGTGTGGGAGGGAGTGACCTAATAGAGGTAGAGAAACAGGTGGGTGGAGTGAGAGGGACTTATCTAGGTAGGGTTGGAGGGATAGATAGAGAGAGGGGAGAGAGACAAAGAGAGAGTTACCTAGGTAGGTTTCTAGAGGGAGAGACCTGAGAGAGAGAGGGGATGGGAGGGAGAGACATGAGAGAGAGGGAGAGAGAGGTAGTGGGATGAGATAGTAGGATAGAGTGGGAGGGACATAAAGAGAGATGGATAGAGGGAGCAAGAGAGGGTGGTAGGGATTAATTGAATTAGAGGTACGCAGAAAGAGGGAGATGGTAGATAGAGACAATTAGAGAGGGTATGAGGGAGGTAAGGAGGGAGAGGTGAGATGTATATATAGGGAGAAAGTGATAGAGGTTGAGGGATTAGGGTGGAGGATCTATAGGGTTTAAGGTTTGAGGGTTGAGGGAATAGGGTAAATGGTAGAGGGTATTTGGTTGAGGGTATAGGGTAGAAGGTTTAAGGGTTTAGGGTTGAAGGGTTTGGGGTTAAGGGTTTACTTGGTTGAGGGTAGAGGGTTTAGGGTATAGGTTTGAGGGTATATGGTTAAAGGATTAGGTTCAGGGTCCAATGTAAGGGGTAGAGGGTATAGGGGTAGAGGATTTAGGGTCTAAGGATTAAGGGTTGAGGGTTGAGAATTGAGGGTTGAGGGTTGAAGATAGAAGCTTTAAGGTATAGGGTCAAGGGATTAGCGTTGAGGGTCCAATAAATAGGGTAGAGGTTATAGGGGTTGAGAGATTAAGGTTTGAGGGTTTAAGGATCAGGGTAGAGAGTTTTCATGGATTTCACGGTATAAGGGTTGAGGAATTAGGGTTGAGGGATTAGGGTTTAGGGTAGAGAGTATTGGGTTGAGGGTTGATGGATTAAGAGGGTATAGGGGTTAAGGGATTAGGGTTTAAGGGTTGAGGGTTGAGGGTTGAGGGATTAAGAGGGTATAGGGGTAGAGGGATTAGGGTTGAAGGGTTGAGGCTTGAGCATTGAAGGTTGAGGTATTAATAGGGTATAGGGGTAGAGGGATTAGAGTTGAAGGGTTGAGTGTTGAGCGTTGAGGGTTGAGGGATTAAGAGGGTATAGGGGTTTAGGGATTAGGGTTGAAGGGTTCAGGGTTCAGGGTTCAAGGATTAAGAGGGTATAGGGGTTGAGGGATCAGGTTTTAAGGGTTGAGGGATTAGGGTTTACGAGTTGAAGGTTTAGGGATTAAGAGGGTATAGGGGTTGAGGGATTAGGGTTGAAGGGTTGAGGGTTGAGCATTGAGGGTTGAGGGATTAATAGGGTATAGGGGTAGAGGGATTAGGGTTGAAGGGTTGAGGGTTGAGCATTTAGAGGAGGGATTAATAGGGTATAAGGGTAAAGGGATTAGGGTTGAAGGGTTGAGGGATTAAGAGGGTATAGGGGTTCATGGATTAGGGTTAAAGGGTTGAGGGTTGAGGGTTGAGGGTTGAGGGATTAAGAGGGCATAGGGGTTGAGGGATTAGGGTTTAAGGGTTGAGGGTTGAGGGTTGAGGGATTAAGAGGGTATAGGGGTTTAGGGGTTAGGTTTTAAGGATTGAGGGTTGAGGGTTCATGGATTAAGAGGGTATAGGGTTTTATGGATTAGGGTTTAAGGGTTCAGGGTTCAGGGATTAAGCGGGTATAGGGGTTGATGGATTAGCTTTGAAGGGTTGAGGGTTGAGCGTTGAGGGTTGAGGGATTAACAGGGTATAGGGGTAGAGGGATTAAGGTTTAAGGGTTGAGGGTTGAGCATTGAGGGTTGAGGGATTAAGAGGGTATAGGGGTTGAGGGATTAGGGTTTAAGGGTTGAGGGTTGAGCATTGAGGGTTCAAGGATTAAGAGGGTATAGGGGTTGAAGGATTAGGGTTTAAGGGTTGAGGGTTTAGGGTTTAGGGATTAAGAGGGTATAGGGGTTGAGGGATTAGGGTTTAAGGGTTGAGGTTTGAGGGTATATCTCTCAACCCTAATCCCTCAACCCTCTCTATTTCTCCCACTCTTCCACTCTCTCCCACTCTCTCTTTCTCCCACTCTCCCCCTCTCTCCCTCCCTCTCTATCTCCATCTTCACTATCTCCTCCTCTCTTTCTCAATTCTCCTTATCCTCTCCCACTCTCTTCCCACTCTATATTTCTCCACTCTCCCTCTCTCCTCCCTCTCCTATCTCCCTCTCCTTCTCCCACTCTCTCAAAATCTCTCCCCTCTCCCCTTCTCCAGCTCTCCACTCTCTCCTCCCTCTTTCTCCACCTCTCCCACTCTCTCCCTCCCTCTCTTTCTCCCACTCTCCCACTCTATCTTTCTCCCACTCTTCCTCTCTCTCTCCCTCCCTCTCTATCTTTGACTCTCACCTTCTGCCACTCTCTTCCACTCTTTCTTTCTCCCACTCTCTCCCTCTCTCTTTCTCCCACTCTCCCCTTCTCCCACTC